>JAGRRI010041517.1:0-44555 GCA_018584345.1 Thuja plicata
GGTCATATTGGTGCAACAATATATTCTTAACCCTTCTTTCAATAGTCTCTCTCTTTTGAAAGAAGTGTTGAAGATTCATTTTAACTCTTCTCTTGATATGTCATTTCCCCATGTATATACTTTTCCAAACTTTGATAGGTCTAACTTTCCTTCTAGGAATGAACCTTTGAAAGTTTGCAAAGATCTCACTATTTGGGATGAACCACTAGATGATAATGTTGACTATTCTCTCCCTCATGAAACAAACTTGGCACACGAAGATGATATAATAGTTGACACTTCTTCCATTTCCTCTAAAGATGACATATCCATGCTTGATGTTTCTCCTTCTCCTAAAACATACCCCCTTTATAAAGACATTTTAGAACAAGAAGAAGACATTATTTTTCATGATACCACCTTATCTTCATTTCACATTCCTTGTAGAGATGAGGCAATAAAGGAAGTCCCTAATCCATATTCTAAGGACATGTTGAAAAAATTTGATAATGTCAATTTCCTTAATGCTTTCCCTTCTAGTGATGAACCCATGAAGACTCAATCATGTGATCAAGTTATTGTTGTTAATATTCATGCTCAACCTATGGTAGTCAACAAGCCTGTGATAACTGTCAAAGGATGCCCTAAATAAATTTTCTGTCAAAGTGCTAATAGACCCTTCATCACTATTAAGGGTTATACTCAATCTCCTCCTTAAAATTTCACTACACATAAGATCATAGTTAAAGGGTATGCTCCAAACAAGCCTATTATAACTATTAAAGGAAAAACTAGCAGTCCTTCAGAGTTCATTAAGGATTATCATGTTGTGTCTCACACATATCATACAAGTAATAATCCTCAACCTTGTAGTCCATTTTCTTTCCCAACTTTTCAACCCTTGCTTCCTCCTCCACCCCATCTCCCTCAAAATCTTGGAAAGGAGTATGATTTGTAAGAGCAATTACGTAATACCCCCACCAAGATTTTTCTTTGGCAACTTCTTCAAACTTCTCCAACATATCATGAAGCCTTGCAAAAATATTTAACTAATCTTCCACCTCCTCCTCCCAATAAAGATAATATCAATTCCTTTTTGCAATTCAGGAGTTCTTTCCTTGTCCCACCTCAAATTTTGTTTACTCAAAATGATTTACCTCCTAAAGAAGTTCAAAATCTATACGATGCCATTATGGTTTATGTCCTCATCAACGATAATCTCATTCGTAGGACCTTAATCAATAATGGGTTTGGGCTAAATGTTTGTAGAATGGACATGTTGAAAGAAATCAAAGCTGGTAATTCAACCATTAAACCTAATAATATTCCTATTCATGGCTTCGACAATATTGCTAAGAAAACATTAGACATCATCAATTTACCTATTAAAGTAGGTCCAGTTATTCTAGATACTCCTATTCTTATGATGCTTGGACCTCTTAATTACAATCTTATTTTGGGTAGACCTTGGTTACGTACTATGCATTTTGTTCCTTCAACTCTTCATAAAAAAGTCAAATTCCTCTATAACAATGTGATGTAAACTCTTCATGCGGATGATAGACCAAATAGTTATTTAAACACAGAATCTAATAAAACCTCTGAGTCTATCAAACAAACCTCAGAGGCTTTAGCAGATTCTATGTTTAAACAACTATTCGGTCTATCATCTGCATGAAGAGTTTACATCACATTGTTATAGAGGAATTTGACTTTTTGATGAAGAGTTGAAGGAACAAAATGCATAGTATGTAACCTAGTTCTACCCAAAATAAGATTGTTATTGAAAGGTCCAAGCATCATAAGAGTAGGAGTATCTAGAATAACTGAACCTACTTTAACAGGTAAAGTGATGATACCTAATGTTTTCATAGCAATATTGTTTCTTAGCAATCTATTTTAGCAGATTTCATTTTTAAACAACTATTCGGTCTATCATCCGCATGAAGAGTTTACATCATATTATTATATAGGAATTTGACGTTTTGGTGAAGAGTTGAAGGAACAAAATGCATAGTATGTAACCAAGGTCTACCCAAAAAAAGATCCTCCTCCCAATAAAGATAATATTAATTCCTTTTTACAATTCATGAGTTCTTTCCTTGTCCCACCTCAAATTTTGTTTACTCAAAATGATTTACCTCCTAAAGAAGTTCAAAATCAATACGATGTCCTTATGGTTTCTATCCTCATCAACAATAATCTCATTCGTAGGACCTTAATCAATAATGGGTTTGGGCTAAATGTTTGTAGAATGGACATGTTGAAAGAAATCAAAGCTGGTAATTCAACCATTGAAACCTCTGGCTAAACTCATATGGAGATACTACAACTCTAGGGGAGAGTGGACCTTAATATGGGACAACAAATATAATAAGGAAATGCCTTAATTTTATGCCTTCCTTGAGGAGAACAAAGATGGGGGAGGTTCTTTTATTTGGAGAAATTCAATGAGAAAAAAAGACAACATTAAACAAGGTATTAAATGGAAAGTTGGTAATGGTAGAAAAGTTCATTTCTGGGAAGATGATTGGATTTTACAAGTTGTCCTTAAGGAATGCCCTGAGTGGAGGAATTATGAAAGCCAATGCAAAATGATATTTGGAGGGAATGTGAGAGACTACTGGGACAAGGACCACTTGAAGGACTTGACTGTGATCGACAATAATTTGGGACAGGTCAATAAAATCCTTAATTGTATCACTTTGATTGATGAAGAAGACGGGATTATTTGGAAATATAGCCCAACTGGTAATTTAACTATATCTTCTCTGTACCATTTGGATTTTGAAGACCTTGAGGAGCCCTGTTGGGCTAAAGTTTGGATTAAAGATCTTACTCCAAAAATCAATGTCTTTTTTTGGATCCTGATGCAAAATAAAGTCTTGACTGCTGATAATCTTAGAAAAAGAGGTATGATTATAGTGAATAGGTGCTACCTCTGCAATCAAGATGAGGAAAGTGTGGACCATATGTTTATTCATTATTCCTATGTTAGGTTAATTTGGGATTAATTTATTAAACTTATTAACACATAATGAGTTTTCCTTGAGGATATGAAGAGTCTTTTTTACTCTTGGAACCATCACTCAAAGAACGAGATTGTTATCAAGGTATGCAAGTTTGTTTTACCCTATATCTGTTGGGGAGTTTGGAGATAGAGAAATGAGAGAGTTTTCAAGAATAATTTGGCTACTGAGATGGAGGTCTTCTTACGAATTAAGAGAGCTATTAAAGAAAATTTACTTTTAGAGGATAGAGTCATGGAACCTTTGATTGAGGAAGACATAAACTTATTCAATAATTGGAAATTAAAGGGGAATCACAGGAAACAAGATAGGATAGCTAAGAGGAAGGAAGATAGATGGGATTTCCCCCTTAGTGGATGGAAGAAAATTAAATTTGACAGTGCTTCAAAGGGAAATATGGGGGTTACTAGATGTGGTTTTGTCATTAGAGATGAACATGAGATTTGTAGAGGTATCAGAGCTATCCCTATTGGCATACAAACTAATGATAAAGCTAAAACTTGTGCTTCCCTTCATGGTCTTATACTCGCTAAGGAGAAAGGGTGTTCTAAGGTGTGGATGGAGGGCGAATCTCTCACAATTATCAAGTGTTTGAATAATGATACACCAGCCTCGTGGACTATTCATAACACGATTCAAAAAGCCAAAGATATTATGCATTATTTTGAAGAATGTATTGTGACTCACAAATTTTGTGAGACTAATGGGGTTGTTAACTGGGTAGCCAACATGGTTTGTAAGGCGGATGTGGTGACGCAATGGATTGATGGAAACAATATTCCTAATCAAGTCAAATTATTACTTGATAGTGACTGTTTGAGGAGTAAATAGAAACACAATTATAAATGGTAAGTGTCATAAAGGATTTTGATGCTTAAGTGATTTTTCATTATTACCATTTTAAGCAAAAGTACCCTCTGTTGATTACGAGCGGGAAGTGGCATGCTTTTTGGGTGTTTTTGGTTTTGCTGAGGACGAGGAGTGGTAATGACAACATTCTCAACAGTTATCACAAAGGTAAAAATTTAAGATAGAGAGGAAAGATGGGAGGCAGTAAGGAAAGAGTTGAGCTGGTGAATTGCGAAGAATGGAGGAATATGCCAATAGTTTGGAATATTTTGAAAGATGGAGGGATGGAGGTTTTCTTGGAAAAACTTCATGGTAGAAATCCCTCTATTTCTAGGATATTCACCAAATCCTAGAAAAATGGAAAGATTATAGTGGGAAATCAACAAATGGAGGTCACTAAGGAGATAATTCCGAAAGCTACGGGCATGAGCATGGAAGGAATTAAGTTTTACATAGATAGGGTGTTATCTGATAAGGCCTCGGAGGCTTTTCCAGAGACAGAAGAGGAAAAGGTGAGAGTGGTTAAGGTTGATACCTCTTACCACAACACAAAGCACATTTCTAGGCCTTGGAGGTATGATCTGTTTGTGATTATCAGTTAAATTATGCTGGACGGTAGATACACCCATGCCTATGGCCACCATTTCATGCTTTTAAATAACTTTAGGCATAAGGTAAAAGTTAGTTTACCTTTCTCCTTGCTTAGCTCGTTAGATTTCACCATTAATAGCTTGCAGAAAGACCCAAAAGGTGATCATGCCACTCATCAGGGCTTGATGGTGTTAATTTATGAAGTTTTGAAAACAAAAAAAGTTGAAAGACATTTGTTAAAGAAGAACCAGAGAGATGAGGAAGACACAAAGGGTGACGAGGAAGACAATATGTCGGAGGAACAAATAGAAGATGAAGAGGAGTCCAAGGGATAAAAAAACCCCAAAAACACTACGAAGAAGGGTTCCTCGTCTAAGAAGAGCCAGAAGAAGCCCTTGTCTGAGTCTGATACAAATAAGGAAATAGATGATGAGAAGATGGAGAAAAGCAAATGAAAAAGAAAAAGGGTAAAAAGGTGAAGAAGAAAAAAACTCCGGTGGAAGAATCTGAAACTGAGATGTATTCGGAGGAGGAAGAGAAGGAGGATAAAAAAGACATCAAAAAGAGAAAATGGGGAGAGGGTATGGAAAAGAACAAGTCTAGATGAAAAGAGAAAAAATCCAACAAGAGGATAATCGTCCTCTCCTCGGATGAGGAAGACATGACAGAGAAAAAATTGAATGCTGAGAAGAATCCTAGGGAGGATGAAAGAGGTGGAGATAGGGAGGAAAAAAAAGATGACAATAAAGAGAACTAAAACCAAAAGGGGAATATGGAAACTGATGAGAAAAATGAAGAGGAAAAGGTGAAGGAAAATGTGGGAAAAAGAATAGAGAAAGAGAAAACGGGGCCTAAGGAAACATAATACAATGAAAATGAGGAAATGAGCAATTACCATATGTTGGATGATATCAAGAAAAGAAAGGAATACATTGTGGAGTTCACAGGTATGGTGAGTAATTTGATTGAAGAAAATATGAATATGAAAAAAAAAATTGAAGTTATGAGGGCCGAGATTAATATCCTAAAAATCATAGGAATTGGAGAGAAACCAGTGGCTGATTGCCTGGATGAAATGAAAGAGTCTGTGGGGAACTCAGAAGCCCAGGTGGAATTTGTGAGCAAAGTGGGAAGAATGGAGAAACAGTTGAAGGATATCATTGATAGGGCTGAGGATGAGGACAACGTGGAGAAAATCAACAAATTGAACATAAAGGTTGAAAAACTGGAGGAAACGGTCAAGAAAATTGGGGAGCAATATTTGGTGAGCTTGAAGGCTTATACAAGACATGCACAGATCTTGATGGAAAAGTTAGATCAGGAAAAAGGGGAAAAGGATTGCAGAGAGGGGAAGGAGATCATAGGACTGGGAACTTGCACAAGGGAAAGTACAAAGAAGATGAGTCCAAAGGTGGACAAGAAAACTGAAGACCTAAAGAAATTGGTTAACCAGATGCAGATCACGGTCGTTCAGGCCCGGGAAATGGTGGAGGGAATGTAGCTGTCTTTTACTATTTTTTGTCCTTTTTGTTTTTGTTGTCCCTGTCCTTATTGTGTATCTATGGGACTTTTTGTTATGGTTGTTATCTTGTTTGCTTCTGTTCTTTCCTAGCTAGGTACTATGGCACAGATTTTGCTGAACTTTATTGAATATTTGTATTATCTCTTGTAAAGGTTTTGGGTCCTTGTAAAACCTGTTTTTACTTAATCAGAACACAAGAGCCTGATTCTAACATTGATTCTCAACCTAAGGAAGATTCTCCTTCCTCTAGTTCTCTTTCAGATGGCGAATGGGGATCCTTAGATCTCACACCAACATTTATTGGAGAGTATAAAGTTTCATACCTTCATTTTATGCAATCTAAATATGACAAAGAAATCAAAGAAACTCCTCTTTCTAATAAGCTTAGTAACAATTTTTTCATTACTTCTTCTCCTAACAAATCTTGAGAAAATATCAAAAACTATTGTGATGACATAGTGACTAACAAGGATCCATTGGCTCTTTCTGACATGGCTTATCATTATGGCCCTAGTTATCATTTATTAGCAAAACATGGACTCAATGGAAATGTATGTGGAAAACATGAACAAGGAATTCAAGTGCCCTTAGGAAATGGGGGGCATGAGAATTCTTATGGGAAAGGATTTAATCCTTGTTAGCAACCATAAATAATTACTGTTAACACCGTTGTGAATCACAGTTTTAAATATGGTCTAGGATGTGCGCAACAAAGTGTTGAGAGTAGTAAGAAACCTATGGAAGACTTTGGTTTTGAGTCCCCTTCTTTGTCCACATCCTCTCCTTCATCATCCAACACCTCCTACATTCACTTTTAATAAAGAAATAATTCTTCCATATTTCTTCATGCTAAGGTGATTACTAGACCTAAATGAAAAAATAAATGTAGTCAACAGCTTATAAGTCTTCCTTTTTTTATGTCTCACCGCTATCATGATCAATCTACTAATAACTGCCAAGGTATACAGTACAAAATCAAACAACTCGTTGATAATGATATTATTTATATATTATCTTACAATAAGTTCTTTTTCAATACTATTTTTTCCAAATAACATCTAAGTCTCTATTATGTTGCTCCATGCTATGTAACACTATTAGCTTACTCCTTGGGGGATCATTGTCATGCATAATATAGTACACTTTGTAAGTAGGATAATAGGTCCCCTTTACCCTTGTTCCTGCACTTGGGGGGAAAGGGTTTTCTATATCAATCTCTCTCTAAGTCTTCTTCAAGGATTCAATATTACCTTGCATAAGTGCTATTTATCTCTTGTGTGACATACACTCATACATATGAATGTTGGTTTTCATTAAGGATATGCATCCTTGATCATAACCTTTTTCATTGTTCACTATTGGGTTTCCATGTAAGATAAATCCCTTATCCCATAGACTAAACATTGCATCACCATTAAAAAGGATCACTTTTCATATTTCTTGCTTGGTATCTCTTTGCATTCATCCCTTTTATGATCTCATATGAGTTGTGACCTCTTTGGTTTGGACTGGGTGTTGCTTGTGGATATTGTCTTGGTATTAAAAGTGATTCATCCTTTTTTTAATCTTTCCTAAGATGACATATTAACACTTATTTTTCCATCTCAAGGGGGGCATACATGGCCTCCATATTGCATATATTTTTTTCACTTTAAGTATGATAGGTAGAGTACACTATTATAACACAATTTGCTAGGGCCAGTTACTCTCTCTTTTTCACATATTTAGGATTGGTTGACTAACATAACATAATTTGCTAGATCATTTGACCTATCCTAGAAGAAAAATAAATCCTCATGGATACAACAAACCCTGATCCATTCATGAGGTGCACACACATACACAAAGGCAAAGTCGCTAGCAGGTGCTAGGTTTTTGATAGGATTAACTAGCACGACACACAAACCTGGTACAACTTTTTATGTGATTCACAATAAGACAAGTATTCTTACCAGGTTGAGACAATCACACTTCTCTATTTTTGTTTATAAATGTATCTCTTGTCTTAGTATTATATTTTATGAGGACTCAAGTCACTTGGGGCATGACATTTCCTTGTCTCCTTAGCTTTGATGAGATCATCTCATATATTTGAACTACTTTACCATGAGTTTGAGATTGTCCCATACTCCTGCTAAAGTGGGGGCTAAATGGACCGTCTTAAAAGTTAGCACCCATTAATTTGGAAGATCAAAAACCTTTTTAGGCCCCATTTGAGTGATTTCCTAGAACATGGATGTATTTATGCTTGATTTATCACTTTTTCCTTGATTTTTGTCCATTTTTGTCTGTTTCTTTTGCACAACCAAGATCTTGAGGATTTTTCTGGGGATTGTGCCTCCTTGGGTACAAGGCTAGTTGACATGTACCTGGGTTAGAGGTCAAGGTTGACCTATACCCAAGGCATTGGTTGCACAGGAACTTTGGCCGATTTTGGGGTTTTTCATATTTTTCTTGCCTAGTGCAGTCGAGCCTTTTTTTAACGCTCAAAATCAATATAAAAGGAGACCTTCTCAATTCATTTGATGATCCACATTCTAGATATACAAGTTCTATGTCCATTACATCCATTTTTACAAGCCAGATCCATTACATACATGCTCAAGCCATAAATTACAAGTTATCAAGTTCAAGGTGCATTCAAGGAGTTCAAGCAAAGCAAGGATTCATTGAAGGCATTCATTCCATTCAATCAAACATGCATTTCCTTCAATAGATCTAACTTCTTTCTTCATTGGAGATAGTGGAGTTGGCCATCAAGGGAGGATACCTACATTCATCAATATTGCACAAGTATTCAACCATTCAAGCATTCAAGCATACTCACATTCATGATTTATGATTTGGAACTTGTAGATCTATTGTATTTGTGAAGACAGCCAACATTTCAAAAATCCTACATTCTACATACAAGCATTCATACATCTTTGTGGGTAGCGGATTTGAATCCATCCATGTAGGTTTGACAACGAGGTGAATATTTACATTTGTATTGCTTTTACATGCTTTTATTTCAGTCCAAGGTTAATTCCTAAACAAGGGCTTGACCAAGGAAATCCGCTTCAACCCAACAAATTCCATTTTTCTTGTGCATAGGAGCATACTTGTAGGTTTTTAATTTTTTAGCATCAAATTCGGTTGATTTAGGGTGAGAGTTTCTGTCAGACATTCATATCTCAATTTTTTTGATACTGTATGTACAAGTTGACCTTGACCTGTACCCAAGTATGACTTGTACCCTCCAAGTTGACTTTTTCCTGGGGCCTTCAAATTTTCACAGTCAGCAGATTTCAGCATGCAACTTATGTATCCAATCCGGTCTCAGTTTCTATTGCAGTCTTCTACTTCATTTTCAAATATGATCTTGTGACCTCTACTATCCCTCAAGGTGAGTCCAATTTCCACTTTTTCATTTCATAGCACTTACTTTTAGATTTAAGATTAGGTCTTTTTATGTGCTTGATTGTTACATGTGCTTCTATTTTAATTGCATTGTAACTAGCCTTAGGTCACTTAATCAAACACAAAAAATCTCAATTCACATTGATCAATATCAATCAACAAATAATAAAGGTAAAATAGAATCAAATAAAAAGATATCTTTTAGATATTTACCCTTGAAAGGACTTGAATTTGACACTAGAACCCCTATATCCATTTTGGTTGTGCTAATCTAATTTGGGTTCTCTCAAAGGTTATATTTGGGGATCCCTCTTTTTCTTTAACTAATGTGCATAAAAGATTTGGTGGATTAACATTAATATATATTCCTTCACCTTCTTTGTTTTATGTTAACAAAGTCTTATATCTTTCTAGATACCTCTAGATCACTGGTCGACAATACTCCTGAAAGAATCTTGCTCTGCAAGTATATTGTAATCTATTTTGCACTGTTGAATAATATATTGGGTTGCTTTCGGAGTGTGAGGTTTTTCTCCCGAAAGGATTTTCCCCACATAAATTATTGTGTTGTGGTACATGGATTTTATTTATCCTCATGTTTATTTATGTTAAGTTTCTATAACTGTGAAAAATATCTGAGAATTTTTTTACATTATTCTCCCCTTAGGGTTAGTGTAGGAAGTTGTTCCACTACTTAATTTCCTTACAAGTGGTATAAAAGCCTGATCACCTTTGGTTTCAATTATGGGTTGTTGGGTTTTTTGAGCTAATCAATAATTGAGTCGGAGATTGTATAGAATATGCTTTGGGGTCTTGTTGCACGAATTTCACATGGCTAGTTCATCAAGGAGAATAGAGGTGGAGAAATTTTATGGAAACTACATATCTAGATGAGGAAACTAAATATGTTGTTATGGACCGGAAAGCCAAGGGTCTAATCAAATTGTTCCTTACAGATTTTGTTTTAATCAATATCCATGAAGAGTCCTTTGCAAAGAGCCTATGGAAGAAGCTTGGTAAAATCTATGAGGCAATATCTTTAGTAAATAAGATTTTCTTTCGGAATAAGCTATATTCCTTGAGGATGGAGGAGGGCGGACAAATTACAAACCACCTAGAAGCATTTAATATTTTGGTGGCTCGTTGGCATTTTTTAGTGTCAAGATGGATTGGGAAGATAAATGTCATATCTTGCTTTGTTCTTTTCCTGATTCATGGGTTATGGTCATTGGCAGTACTTCTGTTATTTTTAGGATGAAAGATATGGTGGGTTCTTTACTTTCTGAAGAGATGAGGAGGAAGGTATCCATTAGTGCCAAGGAAGCCCTAGTTTCTCATGAAAGACCTAATGAAAAAGGCAAGAAGAATGAGAAGCGTAATAAATCCAAATCCAGAGGGAGATCCAAATCTTCTGGAAAGTCCAAAGTTATTTGTTGGAATTGCGGTAAGCCTGAACATGTCCATAAGGAATTCAAAGAAGAGAAGAAAAAGAAAAAGAAGAAAATTGATTATGATTCTGAGCCTGAGAAGGAAGATGGTGGTGCGTTCATTGTATCTTTGGACACTCATACATGTAATGATGCGTGGTTGATTAACTCAGGTGTATCTTTTCATATGACCTCTATTAGAGATTGGTTTTTTGAATATGAAGAATTTGATGGAGGTAAGGTGTACTTGGGTGATAATTCTCATATTAATATTGTTGGCGATGGTAAAGTTAAAATCAAGTTTCCTGATGGTAAAATAAGAAATATCAATGGTGTGTTGCATCTCCCTAGTATAAAATGAAATTTGTTATTTGTGATAAAATTGATAGATTTGGGTATGCAGACAGTATTTTTTGATGCAAGATGCAAACTTATGAGAGGTGTTATGGTGGTTGCTAGAGGTGCTAGAATTGGCACTTTGTATATGTTCATTGTATATACTATTGAGTGTCATAGTACTTTTGTGAAGACAAAATTTGTGGATACTTCATTGGAAAAGGTGAGGGTTTCACCTACAATAGATGGTAATGGATTTTGGGAACCTAAGGGTGATTTTTATATTGAATCAAAGTTACCTATAGATAACACTATGTTATGGAACAAGAGACTTGGACCCATTGGGGATAAGGGTCCTAGGACCTTTAAAAAGAAAAAACCTTGTTGAAGGTTTGAATGATTGTAATCTTGACTTTTATTTCTGTGAGCATTGCATTTGTGGAAAACAAAATTGCGTTCAGTTTTAATCGAGCTCTCATAAATCATGTGGCGTATTGGATCTTATTCATTATGATGTGTTTGGTCTTGTAGATATTCCTTCTATTGGAAAATCCACATATTATGTTTAATTTATTGATGATTATAGCAGAAGGACATGAATATATTTTATAAAGAGTAAACCTGATGGTTTTATTCGATTTAAAGAATTTAAAGTAATGGTTGAATTGTAGAATGGAAGGAAGATAAAATGTTTGAGAACTGATAATGATGGTGAATTTTTCTCTAATGATTTTAATAGATTTTGTAAATATTGCAGCATTCGTAGGAAGAAGACAACTCTATATTCTCGAAAACAAAATGGAGTTTTAGAAAGGATGAACAAGATGTTGAAGGAGAAGGCTAGGGGTATGCAGAGTGGTGTTGGCCTTGAACAAAGGTTTTTTTTTGAAGTTGTTGCCACTAATATCTACCTAATTAACGTGTTTCCTACATCAACTATTTTTGATAAAACACCTATGGAAGCATGGTCGGGTCATAAGTCTTCATTGAGACATCTTAGAGTTTTTAGTTGTGATGCATATGCATATGTGCCAAAGGAGAAGCAAACAAAGTTGGAGAACAAGGCTATGAAATGTATCTTCATCGACTATAGTCGTGGTGTGAAAGGATACAAGCTTTGGGATCCTGTTGCACATAAGGGAATTCATAGTAGAAGTGTTGTTTTTAGAGAAACTAAGTCTTATTATGTTACATTGTAGCCTAAACAAACAAAAAAGGAAGATGTGATTCAAATACCTTCTACACCTGAGAAAGTTAAATCGAGACACCTAGATAGACAAGAATTTGAGGAGAGATCGTCTAGCTCTGAATCTTCAGAAGAGGAGGAAGAACCTCCATCTCATCTTGTTCGAAGGTCTACAAGGAACAAACAACCACCTGAAAGGTATTCACATGATGATTTAAGATATATTTTTGCTTTGAATACTAGTGTTGATGAATATAGATTTGTAGAAGAGGCATTAGGTATGGATGATGCAAAATCCTGGAATATTGCTATAGGTGAAGAAACGTAAGCTTTTCAAAAGAATGATACATGGAATATTGCATCATTGCCTGAAGGACAAAAACTTGTTGGTTGCAAATCAGTGCTCAATAAAAAGCTTGGTCCAAATGGAATCGTTGAGAAGTATAAATCAAGGTTGGTTGCAAAAGGCTACTCTCATGTTGAGGGTTTTGATTATGGTGAGATATTCTCTCTTGTTGCAAAAATGACATCCATTTGATGTTTGGTTTCTATGTTGTTGCTTATGATTTAGAGGTTGAGAAAATGGCTATAAAAACTACTTTCCCTCATGGTGATTGAGAGGAGGATATTTACATGACACAAGCAAAGCACTATGTGGTAAAAGGTAAAAGTAATTTGGTTTGCAAATTGAATAAATATTTGTATGGCCTCAAGTAGAGTCCTAGGATGTGGTACCATAAATTTGGTACATATGTGTTGATTTTGGGATTTGAGTGTTCTAAATCAGATCACGGTGTTTATTATAAATCTGATGGTGGTCGTTTCATGTACATTGCATAATATGTTGATGAAATGTTATTTATTGGTAAAGGAAAAGTTATAATTGTAGAACTGAAGTCTCAACTTTCTACTAAATTTGAAATGAAAGACCTTGGTGCAGGTAAACACATTCTTGGGATGAAAATTAAAAGAGATAGAATGAATAAAAATCTATGGCTAGGCTGAAGTAAGTATGTGAACTCGGTTTTATAGAGGTTCAACACACAAGATTGTAGAACATTATACATGTTCCTTTTATAGTTAGATCAAAATTATATATTTTGGACCATGCTACATCTCCATTAGAGATGGAAGACATGAGCAGAGTACCTTACCAAAGTGCAATTGGAAGTTTGATGTATGTTATGGTTTGTACTAGACTAGACCTTTCCCAAGTAGTGGGAGTTCTTTCCAGATATATGTCTAATCCTGGTAGAGTTCATTGGGATGCAGTTAAAAGAGTCTTTACATATTTGAAAGGCACCTTAGAGTATTCTTTGTGTTATTATGGTAATATGATACGATACAAAATTTTCCTTGATATTCATGGTTATGTGGATGAATATTGCATAGGTGATATTGATTGCAAAAGATCCACCATTGCTTATGTGTTTACATTATTTGGTGGTGTAATTAGTTGGATGAGTAAGCGACAGGCTATGGTTTCTTTGTCCACTTCTAAAACAAAGTATATAGCAACTACTCATGCTTTTAAAGAACCCATTTAGCTTAAGAGTATGTGTTTAAACATTGAAATAAAACAAGTAGCAGTAACATTCTATTGTGACAGTCAGAGTGCGTTTTTCCTAGTGAAGAACCTGACTTTTCATGCCAAAACCAAGAACATTGATGTTCGGTATCATTTTGTTAGAGATACTATTGAGGATGGCAGGGTGAAGATGGTTAAGGTAGAGACTTTGATGAATGTTATAGATTCGTTAACAAAGGGTGTGAGCATAGAGAAGTTCTTATGGTGTTCAGAGTCTATGGGCCCCACAACCCCTAGAGATTAAATGATGGTTTAGATACTCCCTTTTCTCTTTCTTGCAAGGTGTTTGACAAGTGACAGATTGTTGGGAAAATGTGTCTCAACCTTGCATTTACATATGACAACTATTCTTAGTAAGTCATTCATTTGAGCATGGGATTTTTTCAAATTTCTTTTTTGGAGGTTCATTTGGGATATATAAGCATGGAGGTAAGTTTCGTGGCAAGATCATGTCTTGTTTTGAAGATATTAAGTTTTTGGTTTTTTGATACGGTCGTACGAAAACTTTGAACTTGATTTTGAAGGCCTTAGAGGCCCTGAAAGGGGTCAAAACTTGTCTAAGACATTGCTTTGTGATCCCAAGATGCAGAGCGCTTCGAGAGGTTTCCAAAAAGTGGTATAATAGAAGACCGAGTACACAGTTCAAAAGTTATGGTCTCTGAAAGTTGGGTCTCCTGAAATAGGAAATGTAAAAGGGAGTTACACATGTTGGTTTGTGTATTGACACATCATAGTGCATGTTTTATTGGAGATAAAATGGGCATCTCTTTTGGGGTGGTTTTATCCCATGGTTTTGTAATACCATTTGGCAGTTTCTTATATTGTATCTCCTATATAGCAGGTGCGTAAGATGAAGGTTTTGTGTAAGAGTCTTATAAATTTATAGATACCTTTGAATCTCTATTCTGCGATACTCTTGAAAGAAGCTTGCTCTGCAAGTATATTGTAATCTATTTTTGATGGTTGACTAATATATTGGGCTGCTTATGGAGTGTGGGGTTTTTCTCCTGAAAGGGTTGTCCTCACGTAAATCATTGTGTTGTGGTATTAATGTTATTTATCCTCATGTTTATTTCTATTAAGTTCCTGTAATTGTGAAAAAGATTAGAGAAAGTTTTTTACATTATTCTCCTCTTAGGGTTAGTGTAGGAATTTGCTCCGCTACTTAACTTCCTTACATTCTTTCCTTATATTTTAGGACAATTTCTCTTATACATATCTCTTATAAGGTGTATTTCCCTATAGCATTGTAAATTATTGACCCTAAATCTTTCAAACTGGGTTTAGCATCATTTTTGGTGTATGAACCTAATTATGCATTTAGGGCTATTTTAGAAAACTAGGTTAATTTGCCTATTGTTGAGCTTTATGTTAGTACATTTCGATAGGACTAAGGTGCACAATACCCCTTTCTCAACAAAATGGACTCAACCTTTGGGACATGAAATTTGGCCTTGAACTTGTTTGATCTTTACCTTCATTTGTTTTCTCTCCCTAAAAGGTTATTTTAGAAAGGTGTAAGTTGCATATAAATACAACCCTCTTTCCCATTTCAAAGTCTAGAAGTGTTATCTAATATAATCTAATCTAGCATAGTAATTCAAGAAAACAAAGGAGAAATTAATGAAGCAATTCAATTTAACATTCAAGTTTTCTACAACAAAATTATGATCAAGTATGTTTCATGTTACAAGTGTGCACAAACATTTAGCAAGTCTTCATAAGCATTGCATAAATCCTTTATGTGATCTTTCTTGAGAAAAGTTTATCATATTCAACCTTTATCTTTTATTAAGCCATTATCCTTTCAAGGGTAGGCACTCCATCTCATCATTGCTATTTTGAAAGAGGATACACTACTTCATGAGTCTTGACTTAGGAAATTCCCTATACAACATAACCATTTTTCCTCATTTTATATGTGTGTATTTCTATGTCCAACATTAAGATTTTATAAATAAGTATACCAGACACTAATAGACATTTCTAAACTTCCAACATATGAAAACCTCAAGACTAGGGTGCCTAGTAGCCCTATTTCACTAGTTTTACGCTATTTTCAAGAGACAACTATGGTAAGATTTTTGTTAGTACATTTTGATAGGATCAAGGTGAACAACACCCTCACATAGAATTAATTATTTTACTAGTTTTTGGTGTAGTTCTCACACCAAGGAACATGCCCAAAGAATTCGAGAATGATTTGTTACTTTATACCAATCTTATATCCTTTTTTGTGAGTGCCATAATATTTATTTCCATGTTGAATGAGAATATATATGGAATTTGAAATACATACTCATATTAGAATGGAATGCACATCAAATTTGATGAAAATGTAATGGTGAAATTTGCAGACCCATACCATTCCTATTTATTTTATGTCCACCTTGGAAAAATGACTGAAATTTATTTATATATAATAAATGACACACTCTTGCACTGAGTTTTCTTCATGCCCTAATCCTTATCCTCATACTATTTTCTCACTTACACATTCATATACATTCACAATTTACCCTACCATTGCACCCATATTAGTCTTCTCTTCCATATGTTTTCTCTTAAGCATAAGAGTGTCACTTTCCTATCCTACTTCATTTCTATGCCACTCAAGATTAATCTTCATTCCCGTGACACATGAGAATGACTCCATAATGCAAATATTCAAATTCAAACTTTAAGACTCTCATCCCTTTCTACTAACTATTTTGAGCTAACTTGGCACACATTTGTGCAACATGTTACTATGTTTTGGCATTTAAAATTTTAATATGAAATTATTTCATAAAGAAGAGTAAAAATGAATCATCTAGAAATCAAGATAAATTGACAATTACAGAGAGAAATCATTATAACACACTCTATTTTTCTAAAAGGACAAAGATCCCCATTTGGATCAAGACCACTTACATATTGGTGAATAATATCTTCAATTCGTCACTTTAAGCCATCATATCACACCAACACCATTAATTTTTAAAAATAAAAAAAAGAGATTTGATGGAGCTGGAGGCCCTGCCTTTTGTAAAAAAAGGAAGATATAGATTTTTTATATGGTTAAAACATAATGACTAAATAGGGAAAAGCAACAAGGACAGTAACAAAACAATAAAAAGTAGGAGGATGAACCAATGTTAGTAGCTCATAACTAGAACAACTAGAGGCCATTACAATTTGAAAACCATTATTCAAGAAATTGTATACAAGCTTAAAAATAATATATAGATCAATTGTCACATACATGATTGGAATCAAATCTTTGAAAACATTTTAATTACACAACATAAAATATTTTATTCAATTCCAAAATGAAATAAAACACAACAAAAAATGATTTGGCTACGTACAAACTCATATTAAAAAATTTAGAATGTGTTGAAACCATGAGAAGCGTCTTGCCTCAAGATTCTGCAAAACTTTTGTCATGTAATTGACAATGTTGATTAGGGAAAACATATAGAGTTTGTAAAAAATTATTACATATCACTAATAAATTGTAACATTAATTTGGAGACCTCATAAAACCTCACCAACACATGCCTTTGTCGTATCCTTGCATGTTATTTTGGTCATTTCAGAGCACCATGATTGTTGACAAACATCTGCCATGTTAGTACAACTCACATTTAGTTTTTTTTTTTATATTGATGGCATTTTGGCATTGAAAATGATATATGGGAGAGGACCCAATAACCGATATACCCCCGAATAGCCATGATAGCGACCCAATAACCATGATAGGGTTTCATCATAGAGACCCCCTAATAACCAACTTCAAAATGGTCATTTCCTACACACAAAAACCCAATAAGTGTTAGTAACATGCCCAATAGTCGTGCACCACGACACTATTAACTAAACACTACTGGTGCATGGTTAATGGTACAATTTTTTTCTATTACACATCAACTTGCCCCAAAAATGTTACATCATTATTAAAATTAAAACATGTCTGCTTACATTTAGAAACAGAAACAAAAACAATGGATTTCTCTTACAATATCAATATTATCATAATAAAGTGCAAATTTGGTGATGGGTGCAATAGTTATCAATTATTGGGTCTAAAGTGATTATGTTTTAAGTATTTTATTGTCGCATATTGGGGGGGTTTGGGGGCGGGTACCAAGCGCCACTTTTGAAATGGTACTTTTTGACCACTTTCCACTCGACGATCTCTACAAAGAGATCCATGACTACCCAAAAGCTGAAACCTTAGCTTTAAGCTCTCGACTCACCTACGAAAACACACCAAAAAAATCAAGGAAATCCGCTTTACAATTTAGGAATTCTAGGTGTACGAAGTTAGCCTGGGCGGCTACTAGGTCCTCTCCCCTAGAGGAGATGAAAATCAAATGCGTGTGGGTTTTTACATTACCATATCCCAGTTCCAATAGTAATTTCATGAAACTCTCTGAGAAGGATCAATTGAAAGAGGCCTTGCAATGATTGCTCACAACAGACAAGCTTATAGACATTTTTACACATGTTTCACTGTTACAAACCTGCATTTAGAAGAAATCCTTGCTGGAAGCCAAACTATGAGAATGGTAAAACCCTAATATGAATGCCTTTGGAAGTTGCCCTAAAAAGTGAAGCGCATGATATAAGCATTTTTTAGGGTTGCAAATCTTAGAGAAGTTAGTGTATTGTTGGAACATTTTTATGCCACCAAATTTTTCTTCAAGTGTGGATTATCTCCTGAAAGAACTTGCATTGCAAGTGTATTGTAAACAGTATTAGTTTTGATCAATACATTGTGCAGGTTTTGGAGTGCTGGGGTTTTTTATCAAAAGGTTTTCCCCGGGGTAAATCATTGTGTCATTCTCATTTTTCTATGTATGCATGTTATTGTATTATCATTTTGTAATTGCTAAGGGTTAAATCTGAATTTGCATGATCCTCTTCTCAGGAGTTTAGTGTAGGGAACTATTTTCCGCACACTTAGTTTCCTTTCAGTTGGTATCAGAGCCTGGCCAGTTTTGGTTATATTTGTTAGGGTATGGGTTTTTTCAGCTAATCTCCAGTTCAGTGGGAGTATTGTTGTAGAGTATTCATAACCTTATTGTAGGAAGAGATGACAGGTTCTTCATACAGTAGAATGGAGGTGGAAATGTTCAATGGCACAAACTTTTAGTTATGGAAACTCAAGATGGAAGACATGCTCATAGACTGTGATGTATGGGAGGCGGTTGATAATGATATCAAACCAGTAAACATGCCTCAAGTAGATTGGGATCTTAAGGCTCAGAAAGCTAAGGGTCTCGTTAGACTCTGTCTAGCAGATTTCGTTCTCCTGAGTGTTCTCGATGAGAAGACCACAAACAAATTGTGGACACGGCTTGGGTCTGTGTATCAGGCCAAGTCCTTGGTGAATAGATTTTTCTTGAGAAAGAAGTTGTATTCTCTAAGAATGGAGGAAGGAGGATCCGTTGCAGATCACCTGAACGTGTTTAACATGCTAATTGCATAGTTGACATCTACTAGTGTCAAGTTGAACAAGGAGGATCGATGTATGACCCTGCTATGTTCCTTGTCAGATTCATGGGACCATCTTGTGATGGCCCTAGGGAGTACTATTGCCACTTTCCAAATGGATGATGTGGTGTCTTCGCTATTATCTGAAGAGATGCGAAGAAAGACTTCTGATTCAACCAAGGAAACCCTTGCTGTTCGCGATAGATCCAAAGACAAAGGAAAGAAAAATGACAATAAGTCTGAAAAGCGTAGATCCAAATCCCATGGGAAATCTAAGACTCATGGAAAGTCTAAGGTAACATGTTGGAACTATGGTAAGACTGGGCACTTCCGTAAGGAATGCAAAGAGCCAAAGAAGAAGAAGAAAATCCCAGATACAGATTCTGAAAAATCTCAAGAAGATTGCGATGCTTTTGTCATAGCCTTGGCCACTCATGCATCTGATGATGTATGGCTGATTGACTCAGGTGCTTATTTCCACATGACCTCTCATCAAAGTTGGTTCTCAAAGTATGAGGAGTTCGATGGTGGAAAGGTGTACCTAGGTGATGATTCTCAGCTAGAGATAGTTGGACGAGGAAGAGTCACTATCAGATTCCCTGATGGATGAGTAAAGGGGTTCAATGGGGTAATACACATCCCGAGTTTAGTACAAAACCTTTTATCTATAAGTATGTTGAATGATGCATGTGTGCAAGGTTTTTTTTTGAAAGATGGATGCAAGATGATCACAGGAGCTATAGTGCTCGCGAAAGGTAGTAGGAGAGGTACCCTGTTTTAGATGGATGCTTGTACTTCATAGTACAATAGTTCTTCTGTCTCAAGGAAGAGAGCAGCAATCACTTCATCTCCACCATCTGAACCAGCAGTGAAGAAGTCTGTCGTAATGGGTTCTGATGGTAGTGCAGCAAGTGTATCTAAGGGTGCTAACACTCTGGAAGGCTAACTTCCTACAGAAACGAAAATGTTGTGGCATATGAGTTTTAGCCACATTGGTGAGAAGGTCTTAGAACCCTGAAAAATAAAAACCTCGTTGAGGGGTTAAATGATTGTAGTCTTGAGTTTTACTTCTGCGAACACTGTGTTTATGGTAAGCAAAATCGTGTTCAGTTTTACTCCAGTTGTCACAAGTCTTCTAGTATTTTGGATCTTATCCATTCGGATGTGTTTGGTTCTGTTAAAGTTCCTTCACTCTCCAAATCTGTATATTTTGTATCTTTTATAGATGATTATAGTAGGACATGGATTTATTTCCTTCAAAGCAAGACACAAGTTTTCAGTCGGTTCAACAAATTTAAAGCTCTCGTAGAGAATCAGACTGGTAAAAGAATTAAGTGTGTGAGAACTAACAATGGTGGTGAGTTTTGTTCGACAGAGTTTGAACAGTTTTGTAAAGAACGAGGGATCGAGAGGCATAAGACAACTCCTTATACCCCACAACAAAATTGAGTTGTAGAAAGAATGAACAGGACACTGATGGAGAAGGCTAGGAGTATGCTTAGTGGAGTTGGCCTTGAACAAAGGTTTTGGACTGAATTTGTGGCCACTGCTTGCTATCTGGTTAACAGATCTCCTACATAATCTCTTGTTGGTAAGACACCCATGGAGGTGTGGTCTTGTAAGAAGCCTTCAGTTAGACATCTTTGTGTTTTTGGTTGTGAAGCTTACGCACATGTGCCTAAGGAGAGAAGATCTAAGTTGGAAAATAAGGCTATAAAATGTATCTTCATTGGCAACAGTGTTGGTGTGAAAGGATACAAGCTTTGGGATCCTATGATTGGTAAGGTGTTGTTTAGAAAAAATGTTATTTTTAGAGAGCTAACACCTTCTCCTATTGTGCTACAGCCAGATGAAAAAGAAATGAAAGAAGATGTTGTTTAGTTGCCTACTACCCCTGAGAAGACTGAACAGAGAGACCGTGTTGGATCTGATGATGAGGAGAGCTCTATCAGATCTGAAAATTTAGAAGAAGAGGTAGAACAACCTCAACCTCAGCCCTTGAGCAGATCCACGAGAGAAAGAAAGAAACCAGAGAGGTTTGGATTTTCTATGTTAGATTCTAGTTGTGCTTATGCTTTGATTACAAACACTGATGAGCCTAGATCCATGAAAGAGGCTATAGGTATGAAAGATGTAGGTTCCTGGATTGAGGCCATGGATGATGAGATGGCTTCATTGGAGAAGAACAAAACTTGGGACCTAGTACCTTTGCCTAAAGGATGGAAACATGTTGGAAGCAAATGGGTGTTTAAGAAGAAATTATGTGTAGATGGCAGTGTTGAGAGGTGTAAGGCCAGATTGGTTAGAAAGGGGTATTCATAGGTGGAGGGAATTGATTATGGTGAAATATTCTCTCCTATTGCAAAGCTTACATCCATTAGATTTATGTTATCTCTAGCAGCATTGTATGATTTAGAGGTAAAACATAGGGATGTGAAGACAACTTTCCTTCATGGTGATTTGGAGGAAGAGATCTATATGTCACAGCCTAAGCACTATATTCAGAAAGGTAAACAGTCTTTGGTTTGCAGATTAAAGAAGTCTCTATATGGTTTGAAATAATCTCCTATGATGTGGTACCTTAAATTAGATTCTTTTGTGTTGTCGATTGGTTTTCTGAGATCGAAATCAGATCATTGTGTTTATTTCAAAGTTGAAAATGATCACCTTCTTATTATTGCATTATATGTTGATGATATGTTGTTGATTGGGAAGGGTGTGGGTATGATTTTTGATTTGAAGTCTCAGTTGTCAACACAGTTTGAGATGAAAGATCTAGGGGCAGCCAGGTATATTTTGGGTATGGAAATCAGTAGAGATAGGTCTAAAAAAAAACTTTGGTTGAGTCAGAGTAAGTATGTGAAGTCTGTGTTGGACAGGTTTAGCATGACAGATTGTAGACCATTGTGTGTTCCCGTGTCTATGGGAACAAAGTTATCTGTGGATGATTGTCCAAAATCTCCTAGTGAGGTGGAGGACATGAGAAAAGTACCTTATGCAAGTGCAGTTGGCATCCTTATGTATGCTATGGTCTGTACTAGACCAGACATTGCCCAAGCAGTGGGAGTCCTAAGTCAATTTATGGCTAAACCTAGACTGGTACATTGGAATGCAGTTAAGAGAGTGTTTAGATATTTGAAAGGTACATTAGATTATTCCATATGCTATCATGGAAACTCTTCTGGAGCTCCGCATTCAGTTTGTATTCGTGGTTTTGTGGATTTAGATTGGGCAGGTGACATTGACAGCAGGAGATCCACCAGTGCCTATGTGTTCAGTATGTTTGGTGGTGCCATCAGTTGGATGAGTAAGCGACAACCTATGATTGCTTTGTCCACGATAGAAGTAGAGTACATGGCAGCTACTCATGGTTGTAAGGAATCCATTTGGCTTAGGAGACTATGTTTGGATGTTGGTGTTGACGCAGGACAGATAACAATTTGTTGCGACAGTCAGAGTGCTATTTGCCTTGCGAAGAATCCAACTTTCCATGCCAGAACCAAGCACATTGATGTGAGGTTTCACTTTGTGAGAGATATGGTAGAGGATGGAAAGGTAAGTTTGGAGAAGGTAGATACAGTAAAGAATGTTGCGAATGCATTGACAAAACCTATGGGCACAGAGAAGTTCAGATGATGTTCAGAGTCTATGGGCCTATCGGCCTATAGCAATTAAATCCTATTATTTCCTTTGGCTCTTACAAGGTGTTCGACAAGTGGGAGAATGTTAGGAATAAGGTGTCTCAACCTTGTATATTTCCTTACATTTGATATTTTCCAAATGTCGGCACTTTGGACAATGTGTAAGGTAATCATGACTGAAATGGTTATGACAGATTCCTATGACGCTCATTAATATTTGTAAGTGCTAATTGTGGAAGTTTTGATGACGAGTGAAGACGTGCAAGACATGTGGAAACTAATTAGTTGAGTACTGTACACTCTTCTGCAATCATGGGGTTCAGGGCATCGCCTTGAAAAAGAATTTTGGGTTCCTATTTTCTCGGACAATGGTAAAACCCTAATATCGCTGCCTTTGGAAGTTGCCCTAAAAAGTGAAGTGCATGATATAAGCATTTTTTAGGGTTGCAAAACTGAGAGAATTTAGTGTATTGTTGGAATGTTTTTATGCTACCAAATTTGTCTTCAAGTGTTGATTATCTCCTGAAAGAACTTGCATTGCAAGTGTATTACATAAACAGTATTAGTTTTGATTAATACATTATGCAGGTTTTGGAGTGCTGGGGTTTTTTACCGAAAGGTTTTCCCCAGGGTAAATCATTGTGTCATTCTCATTTTTATATGTATGCATGTTATTGTATTATCATTTTGTAATTGCTAAGGATTAAATCTGAATTATCATGATCCTCTTCTCGGGAGTTTAGCGTAGGGAACTATTTTCCGCACACTTAGTTTCCTTTCAATAAGAAATGTAAAAATGTATCGAACATGTAAATGAGTTGTAAAGGGAAGTTACACATGTTGGTATGTGTATTGACATATCATAGGAAATCTTTTATTGGAGATAAGATGGGCACCTCTTTTGGGGTGGTTTTATCCCATGGTTTTCTAATATCGTTTGATGGTTTCTTGTATTGTATCTCCTATATAGTAGGTCCGTGAGATGGAGGTTTTGTGTAAGATTATGTACCATCTTAAAAGTTAGCACCCACTAATTTGGAAGCTCAAATACCTTTTTAGGCCCCATTTTAGTGATTCCATAGAACATAAATGCATTTATGCTTGATTTACCGCTCTGTCCTTGATTTTTTCCCATTTCTATTTGTTTCTTTTGCACCCTCGAGATCCCGAGGCTTTTTCACAGGATTGTTCCTCCTAGTGTAAAATTCAAATTCAACATGTACCTTGGGTACAGGTTGAGGTTGACATGTACGTGGGGTACAGGTCAAGGTTGACCTATACCTGAGGCATTGGTTTCACAAGAACTTGGGCCCATTTCAGGGTTTTTCATATTTACCCGCCCACTGTAGATAGTCCTTTTTGTTTTGATGCTCTAAATTGGTATAAAAGGAGGCCAACTCACTTTATTTAATTATCCACATTCTAGATACCAAGTTCTATGTTCATTACATCCACTTTTACAAGCAAGATCCATTACATACATGCTCAAGCCATCAATTGCAATTTATCAAGTTCAAGGTGCATTCAAGGAGTTCAAGAAAAGAAAGGATTCATTAAAAGAATTCATTCTATTCAATCAAACATGAATTTCCTTCCATAAATCTAGCTTCTCTCTTCATTGGAGATAGTGGAGTTGGCCATCAAGGGAGGAGACCTGCATTCATCAATATTGAACAAGCATTCAACCATTCAAGCATACTTACATCAATAATCTATGATTTGGAACTTGTAGATCTATTATATTTGTGAAGACATCTTTTTTCCAACATCCTACATTCTACATACAAGCATTCATACATCTTTATGGGTGTAACACCCCAAAATTGGCACCTAATAACCCAATCAATTTTGGTGCATTTCTAATCTTCGAAGTCCTATTGTACTAGGCAAATTCTTCTCCTAATTGACTTTAATTCACTGAGTTTCAAATGTAGAAAACCCAAATTTGCATAAATCTGACATTATATTTAATTCCTAAATTCTCAATGATTATTAGCTAAAAACCCCTATGATTAGTTGATTGAAATCTAAAGTCTTAAGTGCTTTAATTAAATCAATTCCACCCCCTTTGGCTAATATACATAAAAGGAATTGAAAGGTTATTTAATTATTGGATGAATTATCCTCAAAAAGGAATTACATAATTCCATGTGAAAGGGCACTTATGTGGCAATAATTCACCCTTTTATTTAAATAATCTTTGCTTATTTGTCTCAAATGGAGAATGAAGAGACAACTGTTTCTTTTCAAGAAACTCTTCATTCTCTTTCCATGGTTTTCTATAAATTGGACTTCTTTTCTTCATTAGAGAGGATTTTGGAGAGCATCAATATTATAGGCAATTTGCATTTGATTTCTTTCATGTTTCAAGTTTAATTTTGCATAATTAGGCTAAGGTTTGAATTGGAATTAAAGATATATGCTTTCATTTAAGATCCATTTCTATATCTAATATTTCAATTTGATATTTTCAAGCTTTCATAGATTACAAGCAATTCAATTCTAGTTTAAGAGCAAATTCCTTTCATAGATTACAAGCTTTTCATTTCTAGACCAAGAGTATTTGCTTTTTTGCTAGTTTAATTGCATTTTACTTACATAGAGTAGTTGCAATTCATTCTTAGATTAGAGCAATTCAATTTCTTAGTTTAATTGCATCTCTTTACAAAGACTAGTTGCAGATTTATCATAGAATAATGGCAATTATTCTTTTCTTGCATTCTTAAAATCCTCCATGTTAGCAATGGTCAGGTTGTTGGCTCTCATTCTGAGGGTAAAACTCAACATCCACAACTAATTAGGAGGCAACAGGTCGCCTCAATCAAATTTGTAGAACAAACAATTCATGTTTGTCTTTGTAAATTGAGCGATTGTGTAAAGACTATGTTGTGTTTATGTTGAATTCAGAGGTCCACATTCAGCATACAACAATGGGTAGCAAATTTGAATCCATCCATGAAGGTTTGACAAGCGAGGTGAATATTTACATTTGTCTTTCTTTTAGATGATTTTATTTAAATCCAAGGTTAATTCCTAAATGGGGGCTTGACCAAGGAAAGCCGCTTACCCCCAAAAAATTACATTTTTCCTGTGTGTAGGAGCAAATTTACAGGTTTTTAAGTTTTCGGGATCAGGTTAAGTTGATTTAGATTATAGTTTCCATTGGACATTCAGATCTTAGATTTTTGGATAGTGTAGGTACAGGTCAACCTTGACCTATACCCAAGTGTGACATGTACCCTCCAAGTCGACCTATTCCTGGGGCCTTCAAATTTTCATTGTCATTAAATTTTAGCTTGCACCTTCCAGATCGGGCATAGTTTCAGTTTCAATTACAGTCTGCTACTCCATTTTCAGATATGATCTTGTGACCTCTACTAGCCCTAAAGGTGAGTCCAATTTCCTCTCTGTCATTGCATAACACTTACTTTGAGATATCAGATTAGCTCTTTTTATGTTATTGATGTTACATGTGCTTCTAATTTACTTGCATTGCAACTACCCTTAGGCCACTTAATCAAACACAAACACTCTCAATTGGAATTATTCAATATCAATCAACAAATGATGAAGGGAAAGTACAATAAAAGGAAAAGATATCTTTTAGATATTCACCCTTGAAAGGACTTGGATTTGGCATTAGTACTCGTATATCCATTTGGGTTGTGCTAATCTAATTTGCGTTCTCTCAAAGGTTATATTTGGGGATCCCTTTCTCTCTTTCTCTAATGTTCATAAAAGACTTGGTGGATTAACATTAATACATATACCTTAACCTTCTTTTTTTATGTTACATTTTGGTGAACCTGTGTCTTTCATTCTTTATACCTTCTCATTTGGTAGTTATATCTCCTTTGTATTGCATTTCTAGATCTAGTTTGCTACATTGTACACCTACTATAGATATATTCATTTCATTCTTGTATTTCATGTTTACGTGTTTCCAAATAAAATACAAAAATATTTAATTTTATGCACTAAATAGTTATCATTGCAATTCATTTCCTTTTTATGCATTTACATTGATAAAAAATATAAAAATGAAATTTCATTCCATGCATGTTTTTCTTTTCTATTAGTCTTGCAATGCATTTATTTTATCAAGGAGATATTGGCTTAGCTTCCCTTTTATCATGTTATACTTCTCCTAAAGATCTCCCTCACCATGAGGTCATATTGGTGCAACAATATATTCTTAACCCTTCTTTCAATAGTCTCTCTCTTTTGAAAGAAGTGTTGAAGATTCATTTTAACTCTTCTCTTGATATGTCATTTCCCCATGTATATACTTTTCCAAACTTTGATAGGTCTAACTTTCCTTCTAGGAATGAACCTTTGAAAGTTTGCAAAGATCTCACTATTTGGGATGAACCACTAGATGATAATGTTGACTATTCTCTCCCTCATGAAACAAACTTGGCACACGAAGATGATATAATAGTTGACACTTCTTCCATTTCCTCTAAAGATGACATATCCATGCTTGATGTTTCTCCTTCTCCTAAAACATACCCCCTTTATAAAGACATTTTAGAACAAGAAGAAGACATTATTTTTCATGATACCACCTTATCTTCATTTCACATTCCTTGTAGAGATGAGGCAATAAAGGAAGTCCCTAATCCATATTCTAAGGACATGTTGAAAAAATTTGATAATGTCAATTTCCTTAATGCTTTCCCTTCTAGTGATGAACCCATGAAGACTCAATCATGTGATCAAGTTATTGTTGTTAATATTCATGCTCAACCTATGGTAGTCAACAAGCCTGTGATAACTGTCAAAGGATGCCCTAAATAAATTTTCTGTCAAAGTGCTAATAGACCCTTCATCACTATTAAGGGTTATACTCAATCTCCTCCTTAAAATTTCACTACACATAAGATCATAGTTAAAGGGTATGCTCCAAACAAGCCTATTATAACTATTAAAGGAAAAACTAGCAGTCCTTCAGAGTTCATTAAGGATTATCATGTTGTGTCTCACACATATCATACAAGTAATAATCCTCAACCTTGTAGTCCATTTTCTTTCCCAACTTTTCAACCCTTGCTTCCTCCTCCACCCCATCTCCCTCAAAATCTTGGAAAGGAGTATGATTTGTAAGAGCAATTACGTAATACCCCCACCAAGATTTTTCTTTGGCAACTTCTTCAAACTTCTCCAACATATCATGAAGCCTTGCAAAAATATTTAACTAATCTTCCACCTCCTCCTCCCAATAAAGATAATATCAATTCCTTTTTGCAATTCAGGAGTTCTTTCCTTGTCCCACCTCAAATTTTGTTTACTCAAAATGATTTACCTCCTAAAGAAGTTCAAAATCTATACGATGCCATTATGGTTTATGTCCTCATCAACGATAATCTCATTCGTAGGACCTTAATCAATAATGGGTTTGGGCTAAATGTTTGTAGAATGGACATGTTGAAAGAAATCAAAGCTGGTAATTCAACCATTAAACCTAATAATATTCCTATTCATGGCTTCGACAATATTGCTAAGAAAACATTAGACATCATCAATTTACCTATTAAAGTAGGTCCAGTTATTCTAGATACTCCTATTCTTATGATGCTTGGACCTCTTAATTACAATCTTATTTTGGGTAGACCTTGGTTACGTACTATGCATTTTGTTCCTTCAACTCTTCATAAAAAAGTCAAATTCCTCTATAACAATGTGATGTAAACTCTTCATGCGGATGATAGACCAAATAGTTATTTAAACACAGAATCTAATAAAACCTCTGAGTCTATCAAACAAACCTCAGAGGCTTTAGCAGATTCTATGTTTAAACAACTATTCGGTCTATCATCTGCATGAAGAGTTTACATCACATTGTTATAGAGGAATTTGACTTTTTGATGAAGAGTTGAAGGAACAAAATGCATAGTATGTAACCTAGTTCTACCCAAAATAAGATTGTTATTGAAAGGTCCAAGCATCATAAGAGTAGGAGTATCTAGAATAACTGAACCTACTTTAACAGGTAAAGTGATGATACCTAATGTTTTCATAGCAATATTGTTTCTTAGCAATCTATTTTAGCAGATTTCATTTTTAAACAACTATTCGGTCTATCATCCGCATGAAGAGTTTACATCATATTATTATATAGGAATTTGACGTTTTGGTGAAGAGTTGAAGGAACAAAATGCATAGTATGTAACCAAGGTCTACCCAAAAAAAGATCCTCCTCCCAATAAAGATAATATTAATTCCTTTTTACAATTCATGAGTTCTTTCCTTGTCCCACCTCAAATTTTGTTTACTCAAAATGATTTACCTCCTAAAGAAGTTCAAAATCAATACGATGTCCTTATGGTTTCTATCCTCATCAACAATAATCTCATTCGTAGGACCTTAATCAATAATGGGTTTGGGCTAAATGTTTGTAGAATGGACATGTTGAAAGAAATCAAAGCTGGTAATTCAACCATTGAAACCTCTGGCTAAACTCATATGGAGATACTACAACTCTAGGGGAGAGTGGACCTTAATATGGGACAACAAATATAATAAGGAAATGCCTTAATTTTATGCCTTCCTTGAGGAGAACAAAGATGGGGGAGGTTCTTTTATTTGGAGAAATTCAATGAGAAAAAAAGACAACATTAAACAAGGTATTAAATGGAAAGTTGGTAATGGTAGAAAAGTTCATTTCTGGGAAGATGATTGGATTTTACAAGTTGTCCTTAAGGAATGCCCTGAGTGGAGGAATTATGAAAGCCAATGCAAAATGATATTTGGAGGGAATGTGAGAGACTACTGGGACAAGGACCACTTGAAGGACTTGACTGTGATCGACAATAATTTGGGACAGGTCAATAAAATCCTTAATTGTATCACTTTGATTGATGAAGAAGACGGGATTATTTGGAAATATAGCCCAACTGGTAATTTAACTATATCTTCTCTGTACCATTTGGATTTTGAAGACCTTGAGGAGCCCTGTTGGGCTAAAGTTTGGATTAAAGATCTTACTCCAAAAATCAATGTCTTTTTTTGGATCCTGATGCAAAATAAAGTCTTGACTGCTGATAATCTTAGAAAAAGAGGTATGATTATAGTGAATAGGTGCTACCTCTGCAATCAAGATGAGGAAAGTGTGGACCATATGTTTATTCATTATTCCTATGTTAGGTTAATTTGGGATTAATTTATTAAACTTATTAACACATAATGAGTTTTCCTTGAGGATATGAAGAGTCTTTTTTACTCTTGGAACCATCACTCAAAGAACGAGATTGTTATCAAGGTATGCAAGTTTGTTTTACCCTATATCTGTTGGGGAGTTTGGAGATAGAGAAATGAGAGAGTTTTCAAGAATAATTTGGCTACTGAGATGGAGGTCTTCTTACGAATTAAGAGAGCTATTAAAGAAAATTTACTTTTAGAGGATAGAGTCATGGAACCTTTGATTGAGGAAGACATAAACTTATTCAATAATTGGAAATTAAAGGGGAATCACAGGAAACAAGATAGGATAGCTAAGAGGAAGGAAGATAGATGGGATTTCCCCCTTAGTGGATGGAAGAAAATTAAATTTGACAGTGCTTCAAAGGGAAATATGGGGGTTACTAGATGTGGTTTTGTCATTAGAGATGAACATGAGATTTGTAGAGGTATCAGAGCTATCCCTATTGGCATACAAACTAATGATAAAGCTAAAACTTGTGCTTCCCTTCATGGTCTTATACTCGCTAAGGAGAAAGGGTGTTCTAAGGTGTGGATGGAGGGCGAATCTCTCACAATTATCAAGTGTTTGAATAATGATACACCAGCCTCGTGGACTATTCATAACACGATTCAAAAAGCCAAAGATATTATGCATTATTTTGAAGAATGTATTGTGACTCACAAATTTTGTGAGACTAATGGGGTTGTTAACTGGGTAGCCAACATGGTTTGTAAGGCGGATGTGGTGACGCAATGGATTGATGGAAACAATATTCCTAATCAAGTCAAATTATTACTTGATAGTGACTGTTTGAGGAGTAAATAGAAACACAATTATAAATGGTAAGTGTCATAAAGGATTTTGATGCTTAAGTGATTTTTCATTATTACCATTTTAAGCAAAAGTACCCTCTGTTGATTACGAGCGGGAAGTGGCATGCTTTTTGGGTGTTTTTGGTTTTGCTGAGGACGAGGAGTGGTAATGACAACATTCTCAACAGTTATCACAAAGGTAAAAATTTAAGATAGAGAGGAAAGATGGGAGGCAGTAAGGAAAGAGTTGAGCTGGTGAATTGCGAAGAATGGAGGAATATGCCAATAGTTTGGAATATTTTGAAAGATGGAGGGATGGAGGTTTTCTTGGAAAAACTTCATGGTAGAAATCCCTCTATTTCTAGGATATTCACCAAATCCTAGAAAAATGGAAAGATTATAGTGGGAAATCAACAAATGGAGGTCACTAAGGAGATAATTCCGAAAGCTACGGGCATGAGCATGGAAGGAATTAAGTTTTACATAGATAGGGTGTTATCTGATAAGGCCTCGGAGGCTTTTCCAGAGACAGAAGAGGAAAAGGTGAGAGTGGTTAAGGTTGATACCTCTTACCACAACACAAAGCACATTTCTAGGCCTTGGAGGTATGATCTGTTTGTGATTATCAGTTAAATTATGCTGGACGGTAGATACACCCATGCCTATGGCCACCATTTCATGCTTTTAAATAACTTTAGGCATAAGGTAAAAGTTAGTTTACCTTTCTCCTTGCTTAGCTCGTTAGATTTCACCATTAATAGCTTGCAGAAAGACCCAAAAGGTGATCATGCCACTCATCAGGGCTTGATGGTGTTAATTTATGAAGTTTTGAAAACAAAAAAAGTTGAAAGACATTTGTTAAAGAAGAACCAGAGAGATGAGGAAGACACAAAGGGTGACGAGGAAGACAATATGTCGGAGGAACAAATAGAAGATGAAGAGGAGTCCAAGGGATAAAAAAACCCCAAAAACACTACGAAGAAGGGTTCCTCGTCTAAGAAGAGCCAGAAGAAGCCCTTGTCTGAGTCTGATACAAATAAGGAAATAGATGATGAGAAGATGGAGAAAAGCAAATGAAAAAGAAAAAGGGTAAAAAGGTGAAGAAGAAAAAAACTCCGGTGGAAGAATCTGAAACTGAGATGTATTCGGAGGAGGAAGAGAAGGAGGATAAAAAAGACATCAAAAAGAGAAAATGGGGAGAGGGTATGGAAAAGAACAAGTCTAGATGAAAAGAGAAAAAATCCAACAAGAGGATAATCGTCCTCTCCTCGGATGAGGAAGACATGACAGAGAAAAAATTGAATGCTGAGAAGAATCCTAGGGAGGATGAAAGAGGTGGAGATAGGGAGGAAAAAAAAGATGACAATAAAGAGAACTAAAACCAAAAGGGGAATATGGAAACTGATGAGAAAAATGAAGAGGAAAAGGTGAAGGAAAATGTGGGAAAAAGAATAGAGAAAGAGAAAACGGGGCCTAAGGAAACATAATACAATGAAAATGAGGAAATGAGCAATTACCATATGTTGGATGATATCAAGAAAAGAAAGGAATACATTGTGGAGTTCACAGGTATGGTGAGTAATTTGATTGAAGAAAATATGAATATGAAAAAAAAAATTGAAGTTATGAGGGCCGAGATTAATATCCTAAAAATCATAGGAATTGGAGAGAAACCAGTGGCTGATTGCCTGGATGAAATGAAAGAGTCTGTGGGGAACTCAGAAGCCCAGGTGGAATTTGTGAGCAAAGTGGGAAGAATGGAGAAACAGTTGAAGGATATCATTGATAGGGCTGAGGATGAGGACAACGTGGAGAAAATCAACAAATTGAACATAAAGGTTGAAAAACTGGAGGAAACGGTCAAGAAAATTGGGGAGCAATATTTGGTGAGCTTGAAGGCTTATACAAGACATGCACAGATCTTGATGGAAAAGTTAGATCAGGAAAAAGGGGAAAAGGATTGCAGAGAGGGGAAGGAGATCATAGGACTGGGAACTTGCACAAGGGAAAGTACAAAGAAGATGAGTCCAAAGGTGGACAAGAAAACTGAAGACCTAAAGAAATTGGTTAACCAGATGCAGATCACGGTCGTTCAGGCCCGGGAAATGGTGGAGGGAATGTAGCTGTCTTTTACTATTTTTTGTCCTTTTTGTTTTTGTTGTCCCTGTCCTTATTGTGTATCTATGGGACTTTTTGTTATGGTTGTTATCTTGTTTGCTTCTGTTCTTTCCTAGCTAGGTACTATGGCACAGATTTTGCTGAACTTTATTGAATATTTGTATTATCTCTTGTAAAGGTTTTGGGTCCTTGTAAAACCTGTTTTTACTTAATCAGAACACAAGAGCCTGATTCTAACATTGATTCTCAACCTAAGGAAGATTCTCCTTCCTCTAGTTCTCTTTCAGATGGCGAATGGGGATCCTTAGATCTCACACCAACATTTATTGGAGAGTATAAAGTTTCATACCTTCATTTTATGCAATCTAAATATGACAAAGAAATCAAAGAAACTCCTCTTTCTAATAAGCTTAGTAACAATTTTTTCATTACTTCTTCTCCTAACAAATCTTGAGAAAATATCAAAAACTATTGTGATGACATAGTGACTAACAAGGATCCATTGGCTCTTTCTGACATGGCTTATCATTATGGCCCTAGTTATCATTTATTAGCAAAACATGGACTCAATGGAAATGTATGTGGAAAACATGAACAAGGAATTCAAGTGCCCTTAGGAAATGGGGGGCATGAGAATTCTTATGGGAAAGGATTTAATCCTTGTTAGCAACCATAAATAATTACTGTTAACACCGTTGTGAATCACAGTTTTAAATATGGTCTAGGATGTGCGCAACAAAGTGTTGAGAGTAGTAAGAAACCTATGGAAGACTTTGGTTTTGAGTCCCCTTCTTTGTCCACATCCTCTCCTTCATCATCCAACACCTCCTACATTCACTTTTAATAAAGAAATAATTCTTCCATATTTCTTCATGCTAAGGTGATTACTAGACCTAAATGAAAAAATAAATGTAGTCAACAGCTTATAAGTCTTCCTTTTTTTATGTCTCACCGCTATCATGATCAATCTACTAATAACTGCCAAGGTATACAGTACAAAATCAAACAACTCGTTGATAATGATATTATTTATATATTATCTTACAATAAGTTCTTTTTCAATACTATTTTTTCCAAATAACATCTAAGTCTCTATTATGTTGCTCCATGCTATGTAACACTATTAGCTTACTCCTTGGGGGATCATTGTCATGCATAATATAGTACACTTTGTAAGTAGGATAATAGGTCCCCTTTACCCTTGTTCCTGCACTTGGGGGGAAAGGGTTTTCTATATCAATCTCTCTCTAAGTCTTCTTCAAGGATTCAATATTACCTTGCATAAGTGCTATTTATCTCTTGTGTGACATACACTCATACATATGAATGTTGGTTTTCATTAAGGATATGCATCCTTGATCATAACCTTTTTCATTGTTCACTATTGGGTTTCCATGTAAGATAAATCCCTTATCCCATAGACTAAACATTGCATCACCATTAAAAAGGATCACTTTTCATATTTCTTGCTTGGTATCTCTTTGCATTCATCCCTTTTATGATCTCATATGAGTTGTGACCTCTTTGGTTTGGACTGGGTGTTGCTTGTGGATATTGTCTTGGTATTAAAAGTGATTCATCCTTTTTTTAATCTTTCCTAAGATGACATATTAACACTTATTTTTCCATCTCAAGGGGGGCATACATGGCCTCCATATTGCATATATTTTTTTCACTTTAAGTATGATAGGTAGAGTACACTATTATAACACAATTTGCTAGGGCCAGTTACTCTCTCTTTTTCACATATTTAGGATTGGTTGACTAACATAACATAATTTGCTAGATCATTTGACCTATCCTAGAAGAAAAATAAATCCTCATGGATACAACAAACCCTGATCCATTCATGAGGTGCACACACATACACAAAGGCAAAGTCGCTAGCAGGTGCTAGGTTTTTGATAGGATTAACTAGCACGACACACAAACCTGGTACAACTTTTTATGTGATTCACAATAAGACAAGTATTCTTACCAGGTTGAGACAATCACACTTCTCTATTTTTGTTTATAAATGTATCTCTTGTCTTAGTATTATATTTTATGAGGACTCAAGTCACTTGGGGCATGACATTTCCTTGTCTCCTTAGCTTTGATGAGATCATCTCATATATTTGAACTACTTTACCATGAGTTTGAGATTGTCCCATACTCCTGCTAAAGTGGGGGCTAAATGGACCGTCTTAAAAGTTAGCACCCATTAATTTGGAAGATCAAAAACCTTTTTAGGCCCCATTTGAGTGATTTCCTAGAACATGGATGTATTTATGCTTGATTTATCACTTTTTCCTTGATTTTTGTCCATTTTTGTCTGTTTCTTTTGCACAACCAAGATCTTGAGGATTTTTCTGGGGATTGTGCCTCCTTGGGTACAAGGCTAGTTGACATGTACCTGGGTTAGAGGTCAAGGTTGACCTATACCCAAGGCATTGGTTGCACAGGAACTTTGGCCGATTTTGGGGTTTTTCATATTTTTCTTGCCTAGTGCAGTCGAGCCTTTTTTTAACGCTCAAAATCAATATAAAAGGAGACCTTCTCAATTCATTTGATGATCCACATTCTAGATATACAAGTTCTATGTCCATTACATCCATTTTTACAAGCCAGATCCATTACATACATGCTCAAGCCATAAATTACAAGTTATCAAGTTCAAGGTGCATTCAAGGAGTTCAAGCAAAGCAAGGATTCATTGAAGGCATTCATTCCATTCAATCAAACATGCATTTCCTTCAATAGATCTAACTTCTTTCTTCATTGGAGATAGTGGAGTTGGCCATCAAGGGAGGATACCTACATTCATCAATATTGCACAAGTATTCAACCATTCAAGCATTCAAGCATACTCACATTCATGATTTATGATTTGGAACTTGTAGATCTATTGTATTTGTGAAGACAGCCAACATTTCAAAAATCCTACATTCTACATACAAGCATTCATACATCTTTGTGGGTAGCGGATTTGAATCCATCCATGTAGGTTTGACAACGAGGTGAATATTTACATTTGTATTGCTTTTACATGCTTTTATTTCAGTCCAAGGTTAATTCCTAAACAAGGGCTTGACCAAGGAAATCCGCTTCAACCCAACAAATTCCATTTTTCTTGTGCATAGGAGCATACTTGTAGGTTTTTAATTTTTTAGCATCAAATTCGGTTGATTTAGGGTGAGAGTTTCTGTCAGACATTCATATCTCAATTTTTTTGATACTGTATGTACAAGTTGACCTTGACCTGTACCCAAGTATGACTTGTACCCTCCAAGTTGACTTTTTCCTGGGGCCTTCAAATTTTCACAGTCAGCAGATTTCAGCATGCAACTTATGTATCCAATCCGGTCTCAGTTTCTATTGCAGTCTTCTACTTCATTTTCAAATATGATCTTGTGACCTCTACTATCCCTCAAGGTGAGTCCAATTTCCACTTTTTCATTTCATAGCACTTACTTTTAGATTTAAGATTAGGTCTTTTTATGTGCTTGATTGTTACATGTGCTTCTATTTTAATTGCATTGTAACTAGCCTTAGGTCACTTAATCAAACACAAAAAATCTCAATTCACATTGATCAATATCAATCAACAAATAATAAAGGTAAAATAGAATCAAATAAAAAGATATCTTTTAGATATTTACCCTTGAAAGGACTTGAATTTGACACTAGAACCCCTATATCCATTTTGGTTGTGCTAATCTAATTTGGGTTCTCTCAAAGGTTATATTTGGGGATCCCTCTTTTTCTTTAACTAATGTGCATAAAAGATTTGGTGGATTAACATTAATATATATTCCTTCACCTTCTTTGTTTTATGTTAACAAAGTCTTATATCTTTCTAGATACCTCTAGATCACTGGTCGACAATACTCCTGAAAGAATCTTGCTCTGCAAGTATATTGTAATCTATTTTGCACTGTTGAATAATATATTGGGTTGCTTTCGGAGTGTGAGGTTTTTCTCCCGAAAGGATTTTCCCCACATAAATTATTGTGTTGTGGTACATGGATTTTATTTATCCTCATGTTTATTTATGTTAAGTTTCTATAACTGTGAAAAATATCTGAGAATTTTTTTACATTATTCTCCCCTTAGGGTTAGTGTAGGAAGTTGTTCCACTACTTAATTTCCTTACAAGTGGTATAAAAGCCTGATCACCTTTGGTTTCAATTATGGGTTGTTGGGTTTTTTGAGCTAATCAATAATTGAGTCGGAGATTGTATAGAATATGCTTTGGGGTCTTGTTGCACGAATTTCACATGGCTAGTTCATCAAGGAGAATAGAGGTGGAGAAATTTTATGGAAACTACATATCTAGATGAGGAAACTAAATATGTTGTTATGGACCGGAAAGCCAAGGGTCTAATCAAATTGTTCCTTACAGATTTTGTTTTAATCAATATCCATGAAGAGTCCTTTGCAAAGAGCCTATGGAAGAAGCTTGGTAAAATCTATGAGGCAATATCTTTAGTAAATAAGATTTTCTTTCGGAATAAGCTATATTCCTTGAGGATGGAGGAGGGCGGACAAATTACAAACCACCTAGAAGCATTTAATATTTTGGTGGCTCGTTGGCATTTTTTAGTGTCAAGATGGATTGGGAAGATAAATGTCATATCTTGCTTTGTTCTTTTCCTGATTCATGGGTTATGGTCATTGGCAGTACTTCTGTTATTTTTAGGATGAAAGATATGGTGGGTTCTTTACTTTCTGAAGAGATGAGGAGGAAGGTATCCATTAGTGCCAAGGAAGCCCTAGTTTCTCATGAAAGACCTAATGAAAAAGGCAAGAAGAATGAGAAGCGTAATAAATCCAAATCCAGAGGGAGATCCAAATCTTCTGGAAAGTCCAAAGTTATTTGTTGGAATTGCGGTAAGCCTGAACATGTCCATAAGGAATTCAAAGAAGAGAAGAAAAAGAAAAAGAAGAAAATTGATTATGATTCTGAGCCTGAGAAGGAAGATGGTGGTGCGTTCATTGTATCTTTGGACACTCATACATGTAATGATGCGTGGTTGATTAACTCAGGTGTATCTTTTCATATGACCTCTATTAGAGATTGGTTTTTTGAATATGAAGAATTTGATGGAGGTAAGGTGTACTTGGGTGATAATTCTCATATTAATATTGTTGGCGATGGTAAAGTTAAAATCAAGTTTCCTGATGGTAAAATAAGAAATATCAATGGTGTGTTGCATCTCCCTAGTATAAAATGAAATTTGTTATTTGTGATAAAATTGATAGATTTGGGTATGCAGACAGTATTTTTTGATGCAAGATGCAAACTTATGAGAGGTGTTATGGTGGTTGCTAGAGGTGCTAGAATTGGCACTTTGTATATGTTCATTGTATATACTATTGAGTGTCATAGTACTTTTGTGAAGACAAAATTTGTGGATACTTCATTGGAAAAGGTGAGGGTTTCACCTACAATAGATGGTAATGGATTTTGGGAACCTAAGGGTGATTTTTATATTGAATCAAAGTTACCTATAGATAACACTATGTTATGGAACAAGAGACTTGGACCCATTGGGGATAAGGGTCCTAGGACCTTTAAAAAGAAAAAACCTTGTTGAAGGTTTGAATGATTGTAATCTTGACTTTTATTTCTGTGAGCATTGCATTTGTGGAAAACAAAATTGCGTTCAGTTTTAATCGAGCTCTCATAAATCATGTGGCGTATTGGATCTTATTCATTATGATGTGTTTGGTCTTGTAGATATTCCTTCTATTGGAAAATCCACATATTATGTTTAATTTATTGATGATTATAGCAGAAGGACATGAATATATTTTATAAAGAGTAAACCTGATGGTTTTATTCGATTTAAAGAATTTAAAGTAATGGTTGAATTGTAGAATGGAAGGAAGATAAAATGTTTGAGAACTGATAATGATGGTGAATTTTTCTCTAATGATTTTAATAGATTTTGTAAATATTGCAGCATTCGTAGGAAGAAGACAACTCTATATTCTCGAAAACAAAATGGAGTTTTAGAAAGGATGAACAAGATGTTGAAGGAGAAGGCTAGGGGTATGCAGAGTGGTGTTGGCCTTGAACAAAGGTTTTTTTTTGAAGTTGTTGCCACTAATATCTACCTAATTAACGTGTTTCCTACATCAACTATTTTTGATAAAACACCTATGGAAGCATGGTCGGGTCATAAGTCTTCATTGAGACATCTTAGAGTTTTTAGTTGTGATGCATATGCATATGTGCCAAAGGAGAAGCAAACAAAGTTGGAGAACAAGGCTATGAAATGTATCTTCATCGACTATAGTCGTGGTGTGAAAGGATACAAGCTTTGGGATCCTGTTGCACATAAGGGAATTCATAGTAGAAGTGTTGTTTTTAGAGAAACTAAGTCTTATTATGTTACATTGTAGCCTAAACAAACAAAAAAGGAAGATGTGATTCAAATACCTTCTACACCTGAGAAAGTTAAATCGAGACACCTAGATAGACAAGAATTTGAGGAGAGATCGTCTAGCTCTGAATCTTCAGAAGAGGAGGAAGAACCTCCATCTCATCTTGTTCGAAGGTCTACAAGGAACAAACAACCACCTGAAAGGTATTCACATGATGATTTAAGATATATTTTTGCTTTGAATACTAGTGTTGATGAATATAGATTTGTAGAAGAGGCATTAGGTATGGATGATGCAAAATCCTGGAATATTGCTATAGGTGAAGAAACGTAAGCTTTTCAAAAGAATGATACATGGAATATTGCATCATTGCCTGAAGGACAAAAACTTGTTGGTTGCAAATCAGTGCTCAATAAAAAGCTTGGTCCAAATGGAATCGTTGAGAAGTATAAATCAAGGTTGGTTGCAAAAGGCTACTCTCATGTTGAGGGTTTTGATTATGGTGAGATATTCTCTCTTGTTGCAAAAATGACATCCATTTGATGTTTGGTTTCTATGTTGTTGCTTATGATTTAGAGGTTGAGAAAATGGCTATAAAAACTACTTTCCCTCATGGTGATTGAGAGGAGGATATTTACATGACACAAGCAAAGCACTATGTGGTAAAAGGTAAAAGTAATTTGGTTTGCAAATTGAATAAATATTTGTATGGCCTCAAGTAGAGTCCTAGGATGTGGTACCATAAATTTGGTACATATGTGTTGATTTTGGGATTTGAGTGTTCTAAATCAGATCACGGTGTTTATTATAAATCTGATGGTGGTCGTTTCATGTACATTGCATAATATGTTGATGAAATGTTATTTATTGGTAAAGGAAAAGTTATAATTGTAGAACTGAAGTCTCAACTTTCTACTAAATTTGAAATGAAAGACCTTGGTGCAGGTAAACACATTCTTGGGATGAAAATTAAAAGAGATAGAATGAATAAAAATCTATGGCTAGGCTGAAGTAAGTATGTGAACTCGGTTTTATAGAGGTTCAACACACAAGATTGTAGAACATTATACATGTTCCTTTTATAGTTAGATCAAAATTATATATTTTGGACCATGCTACATCTCCATTAGAGATGGAAGACATGAGCAGAGTACCTTACCAAAGTGCAATTGGAAGTTTGATGTATGTTATGGTTTGTACTAGACTAGACCTTTCCCAAGTAGTGGGAGTTCTTTCCAGATATATGTCTAATCCTGGTAGAGTTCATTGGGATGCAGTTAAAAGAGTCTTTACATATTTGAAAGGCACCTTAGAGTATTCTTTGTGTTATTATGGTAATATGATACGATACAAAATTTTCCTTGATATTCATGGTTATGTGGATGAATATTGCATAGGTGATATTGATTGCAAAAGATCCACCATTGCTTATGTGTTTACATTATTTGGTGGTGTAATTAGTTGGATGAGTAAGCGACAGGCTATGGTTTCTTTGTCCACTTCTAAAACAAAGTATATAGCAACTACTCATGCTTTTAAAGAACCCATTTAGCTTAAGAGTATGTGTTTAAACATTGAAATAAAACAAGTAGCAGTAACATTCTATTGTGACAGTCAGAGTGCGTTTTTCCTAGTGAAGAACCTGACTTTTCATGCCAAAACCAAGAACATTGATGTTCGGTATCATTTTGTTAGAGATACTATTGAGGATGGCAGGGTGAAGATGGTTAAGGTAGAGACTTTGATGAATGTTATAGATTCGTTAACAAAGGGTGTGAGCATAGAGAAGTTCTTATGGTGTTCAGAGTCTATGGGCCCCACAACCCCTAGAGATTAAATGATGGTTTAGATACTCCCTTTTCTCTTTCTTGCAAGGTGTTTGACAAGTGACAGATTGTTGGGAAAATGTGTCTCAACCTTGCATTTACATATGACAACTATTCTTAGTAAGTCATTCATTTGAGCATGGGATTTTTTCAAATTTCTTTTTTGGAGGTTCATTTGGGATATATAAGCATGGAGGTAAGTTTCGTGGCAAGATCATGTCTTGTTTTGAAGATATTAAGTTTTTGGTTTTTTGATACGGTCGTACGAAAACTTTGAACTTGATTTTGAAGGCCTTAGAGGCCCTGAAAGGGGTCAAAACTTGTCTAAGACATTGCTTTGTGATCCCAAGATGCAGAGCGCTTCGAGAGGTTTCCAAAAAGTGGTATAATAGAAGACCGAGTACACAGTTCAAAAGTTATGGTCTCTGAAAGTTGGGTCTCCTGAAATAGGAAATGTAAAAGGGAGTTACACATGTTGGTTTGTGTATTGACACATCATAGTGCATGTTTTATTGGAGATAAAATGGGCATCTCTTTTGGGGTGGTTTTATCCCATGGTTTTGTAATACCATTTGGCAGTTTCTTATATTGTATCTCCTATATAGCAGGTGCGTAAGATGAAGGTTTTGTGTAAGAGTCTTATAAATTTATAGATACCTTTGAATCTCTATTCTGCGATACTCTTGAAAGAAGCTTGCTCTGCAAGTATATTGTAATCTATTTTTGATGGTTGACTAATATATTGGGCTGCTTATGGAGTGTGGGGTTTTTCTCCTGAAAGGGTTGTCCTCACGTAAATCATTGTGTTGTGGTATTAATGTTATTTATCCTCATGTTTATTTCTATTAAGTTCCTGTAATTGTGAAAAAGATTAGAGAAAGTTTTTTACATTATTCTCCTCTTAGGGTTAGTGTAGGAATTTGCTCCGCTACTTAACTTCCTTACATTCTTTCCTTATATTTTAGGACAATTTCTCTTATACATATCTCTTATAAGGTGTATTTCCCTATAGCATTGTAAATTATTGACCCTAAATCTTTCAAACTGGGTTTAGCATCATTTTTGGTGTATGAACCTAATTATGCATTTAGGGCTATTTTAGAAAACTAGGTTAATTTGCCTATTGTTGAGCTTTATGTTAGTACATTTCGATAGGACTAAGGTGCACAATACCCCTTTCTCAACAAAATGGACTCAACCTTTGGGACATGAAATTTGGCCTTGAACTTGTTTGATCTTTACCTTCATTTGTTTTCTCTCCCTAAAAGGTTATTTTAGAAAGGTGTAAGTTGCATATAAATACAACCCTCTTTCCCATTTCAAAGTCTAGAAGTGTTATCTAATATAATCTAATCTAGCATAGTAATTCAAGAAAACAAAGGAGAAATTAATGAAGCAATTCAATTTAACATTCAAGTTTTCTACAACAAAATTATGATCAAGTATGTTTCATGTTACAAGTGTGCACAAACATTTAGCAAGTCTTCATAAGCATTGCATAAATCCTTTATGTGATCTTTCTTGAGAAAAGTTTATCATATTCAACCTTTATCTTTTATTAAGCCATTATCCTTTCAAGGGTAGGCACTCCATCTCATCATTGCTATTTTGAAAGAGGATACACTACTTCATGAGTCTTGACTTAGGAAATTCCCTATACAACATAACCATTTTTCCTCATTTTATATGTGTGTATTTCTATGTCCAACATTAAGATTTTATAAATAAGTATACCAGACACTAATAGACATTTCTAAACTTCCAACATATGAAAACCTCAAGACTAGGGTGCCTAGTAGCCCTATTTCACTAGTTTTACGCTATTTTCAAGAGACAACTATGGTAAGATTTTTGTTAGTACATTTTGATAGGATCAAGGTGAACAACACCCTCACATAGAATTAATTATTTTACTAGTTTTTGGTGTAGTTCTCACACCAAGGAACATGCCCAAAGAATTCGAGAATGATTTGTTACTTTATACCAATCTTATATCCTTTTTTGTGAGTGCCATAATATTTATTTCCATGTTGAATGAGAATATATATGGAATTTGAAATACATACTCATATTAGAATGGAATGCACATCAAATTTGATGAAAATGTAATGGTGAAATTTGCAGACCCATACCATTCCTATTTATTTTATGTCCACCTTGGAAAAATGACTGAAATTTATTTATATATAATAAATGACACACTCTTGCACTGAGTTTTCTTCATGCCCTAATCCTTATCCTCATACTATTTTCTCACTTACACATTCATATACATTCACAATTTACCCTACCATTGCACCCATATTAGTCTTCTCTTCCATATGTTTTCTCTTAAGCATAAGAGTGTCACTTTCCTATCCTACTTCATTTCTATGCCACTCAAGATTAATCTTCATTCCCGTGACACATGAGAATGACTCCATAATGCAAATATTCAAATTCAAACTTTAAGACTCTCATCCCTTTCTACTAACTATTTTGAGCTAACTTGGCACACATTTGTGCAACATGTTACTATGTTTTGGCATTTAAAATTTTAATATGAAATTATTTCATAAAGAAGAGTAAAAATGAATCATCTAGAAATCAAGATAAATTGACAATTACAGAGAGAAATCATTATAACACACTCTATTTTTCTAAAAGGACAAAGATCCCCATTTGGATCAAGACCACTTACATATTGGTGAATAATATCTTCAATTCGTCACTTTAAGCCATCATATCACACCAACACCATTAATTTTTAAAAATAAAAAAAAGAGATTTGATGGAGCTGGAGGCCCTGCCTTTTGTAAAAAAAGGAAGATATAGATTTTTTATATGGTTAAAACATAATGACTAAATAGGGAAAAGCAACAAGGACAGTAACAAAACAATAAAAAGTAGGAGGATGAACCAATGTTAGTAGCTCATAACTAGAACAACTAGAGGCCATTACAATTTGAAAACCATTATTCAAGAAATTGTATACAAGCTTAAAAATAATATATAGATCAATTGTCACATACATGATTGGAATCAAATCTTTGAAAACATTTTAATTACACAACATAAAATATTTTATTCAATTCCAAAATGAAATAAAACACAACAAAAAATGATTTGGCTACGTACAAACTCATATTAAAAAATTTAGAATGTGTTGAAACCATGAGAAGCGTCTTGCCTCAAGATTCTGCAAAACTTTTGTCATGTAATTGACAATGTTGA
>JAGRRI010041584.1:0-13952 GCA_018584345.1 Thuja plicata
GAATATAAATAATAGATATTAATAATAAATATGTATTATAATCATTAATATCTATTTATATATTTCACAATTCATCTATTATAGTAGGATCGATATTTTATCTAATCGAAGCTATAAACATCAACATTTATAAAACCAATAAATAACAGTTAAATGTCAAGGCAGGAAATAGTAAGTATAAGCAGTAATTAATAAAGGATGGCAAAGGGCAGTGATCAGGAGATATGACCATTTAAAGGGATACCACTTTTCAAAGAGACGTGTCTCCTCAAGCTAGATATGGAGATATAAACGGAATAAAAAGTGGAGGATCAAAGAGCATGGAAGAAGTACAATAATGAGCATTCAATTCAAAAGTGAGCAGCATCGTAGAAGAAGGATAAGTATTGGATAATACCAAGTATCACCAGTAACGAACTATACATACATACATACACACACACATATATATATATACTGGTCTGAGTATTTCGGTACGAATAATGATATGGATATTCTGATTAAGTGGAACTATTATTGTTTCCCATGGATATGAAATAGGCATATTAATTGATATGGCATGACCAATGTCATATATAAATATATACTCAATATGTTGTTATTCTTATTACTGTGTAATCACTGTGCAATAGAATGAAGGGGAGATATGGGCATATAAGGAGAGCAAGTAGTGAAGTGGTCCATTCAAGTTAAATAGGAGGTCAAATAACAGATATACTTTCATGCCCCTTAGGAGGCCAATATGAAGTATATACTTTTGTGCCCAATTGAAGCCGATATGACAGATGTATTTTGTGCCCCTTAGGAGGCCAAACAACGGATGTATCTTTGTGCCCCTAACCTCGATGTATTATGTCATTGTACTTCCTAGTTGCACATTGGATCTTCGGCACATGTGTTATACCTCTTGAATATCTATTGGGTCGGCTATATATTTATGGCAACGGCTATCCTCCATGTAAAATGCACTAAAGACAAAAAAGATTCAAACCCTTTTTTACATGGAGGATAGGCACGTCCTATATTTCTTGGTGTAGCGGGATGGAAAACAAAAACCTATGATAACATTGACTACCACTTAGTCCCACCACGGATATCGAGTTTCTCTGTTGACTCAAAAATGTGCTTCGGTCTTGCTTCTCATGACTTGGGAATGGGTGGCTTATGTGATCTTGTTATTCTGAAATCTCTTCACCACGTGATGATCTATCTAGAGAATCTAATCATTAACATTGTGTCCAATTTACCACTCACTGGTGTGATAGTGTGATCTTGGACAAATTGCTACCCTTGGTGCTTCGTCAACAAGTAATGATTGGTTTCTATCAATCTTGATTAATTCTTCCGAACGACTCTTGAGTATCAAATCATATTCATTGGAGCTGATGAAAGATCGGGCAACTAGAATGGAAGCAAGATGTTGATTCCAAAATGGTGCCAGGTAGTCACAATGAACAATAATTATACTTCTATCCATCAATTCAAATGTTTTTGTTCCTCCTACATTCACAAACTACTGCAGTACATTATCATGATATGTTCCTCTTCTAGATATATATTCACAAACTACTGAGTTGCAGATTGTCTCTATCTTCGAATTATTGTTGTTGGCTGAAAGACATCATAGAAATAAAGGTCTTGTTGTTTGCATTTAACTTGACAGTGCTTTTGCAATTCTAAGCTTTGAATAGCTTTATGAGTTAATCGCACCAACAGGGCTTGGTAATTTTGCATCAAATACCCCCCCCCCACGGTGATTTCCAACACTCAATCCCCTAGGTCAAGTATTTAATGTTTGCTTGATACGCAAATTCGTCTCCAAATGAGATTTTATGAATTAGATAATTTGTTGGAAAACCAGGGTGGATGTTTACTCTATCGGAATTGCTCCAAGCTTTCATCTCACAAGCCTCTGGTAGAAGAAGATGAATTCCCAAAACTTTGATGCTTGATTTGTCATTATGTGTTCCTAATTCTATAACTAGAGCTTTGATAGTAATCTAAATAATCCTCTTGGTATTGATTATATTGGGTATGTATTCAACAACTTCATGGGAGTAATATGTTTGTATTTGAAGCTTAGTATAGAGTGATAAGTTGTAGGTGCCCGTGGATACTTGGAGACATGGATGAGCTTAGAGTTCTCATCTTTAAATATATTTCTTAAGACAATTGCACTATGGAGGTTTCAAAAAGAAGTTTAAGGCACTTTCACCTAAATATGGATGTGAGATCGTGACGAGAGTTACAGGAGACTATTTTTCGAGAGAATCATGGTGGCTTGGTGTATCCTATAGGAGAAATCTCATTCCCCACTCTTTGTTTACTTGGTTGATAATCATTTGACAAGTATCGCTGATTTTATTTCTAAACTTTGTCTTCTTGTGAATATAGATCTTGAGTTATGCATGTTGGTTTTTGAGGGTCCAATTGAGAAGTGCTTGGTATGTTTATACCCTCATGTACGTGAGTTTTATTTACAATGTCATTTTTGAGTTGAGAGATGTTGTTGGGTTTATTCTAAGTTGTGGAATGGATTTCAATTTGATCTACCTTGGTTAGAGAGGCTTACATCTATGGTGGTTAAATCATATACATATATTTTGTTTGATATATGATATAATATAGTTGGTTGTTGTTAAGGATTTCCAATTGGGGTTGTGAAGGAGATCTTACTTGGCACAACTTAACACTGTGATGTGTTGGGCAGAAGGAATATGTTTTGTGATAAATTTATAATTTTCTCTCTTTGTTTTATAAATACTTTGTTGGGGTTCATGTTCACATGGCTTGGCGTGGTAGACTGGAAGAGTTTTGGTGAGTTGTTATAAGAACATGCATCAATTTTTGTTGCATGTGTGAATCATTGTGATTGTTCTTTGTTACTACATGGTTTGATTATGAACCACACCTTGGCTTGAGTGTTGACCGGTAGATTTGGTATGCATTGATATTTTTAAGATTTGAATGCAACCCATGCAATGTGAATACCTACATGTGTATGTTCTTCATTGATAGATTTTATACATGAATATTGTGATTGTAGTTTATAAGATGGTTATATTGTTGGCATGTGTTCTACTAATGCTTATTCGATACCTTTATATGTACGGATGATTGGATGGATTAACATTTGTTTTTCTTTTTTTCTATTCATACAGGCGTTTTCGCTCAAGAAAATAACTTGGAGTCGTTGTTAACACTTGAATTTGATTATCGTGTTCTTTAGAGGTGTGTTTTCACTTTGACTTATTGATTTTCTTCCACAAGTGACATGTTGGAGGGTGAGAGGAGTTCTTGCTTTACATCATGGTTGCATTGGATGTTATTGTAGCGGTTGATAGAAAACAAGAAGATCCTATAGATTCATAGAATTTCATGGATGGTTATGATAATGTATTTCATCAATTTTACCATTATGCAATGTATACAAGTAAGCAAATGTTACAAGAAGGGTGTTGTACAGCTTGCACAAGAAAGAATTATTTTAATTAGGTAAAATAAATATTTATTTATGGTTCTTTGGTGATGTGTTTAGCCACATTAATTATTTATTTGGGTCCACTTGTAAATTTGTATGTGTAATTGGTTAGATAGTTTATTTGGGGGTTGTACATGGAAAACATATTTAATATAGTTTATTTGGGGGTTGTACATGGAAAACATATTTAATAATAACAAACCTTAATACTAAAAAGTAAATGTTGGGAACAATGGGTTTGGGCACTCGTGACCTTTTGAACCACATGATTTTACCTTACCACTTGGTTGTTTAGTATGACCTTGATTCTATAAAAAAAGCACATGTTCGTGGTTGGGGTTAGCTAGTTGGTTACTTGGCATCATTGTCATTGTAATGGTCTCTCTTGTTGAGTGTTGGTGCAGGAGCACCTCGTGCATTCATGCCTCCATTAGGCCATTTTGGCATATTTGCTTTGTCATTATATTTTGGTCATGTAATAAGGTCTTTTAAACCATTTTTAATTTGGTTGTGTCAAGGGGGAGTCTTAGGAAATCATTTTTTACTCATATGGAAAATATTGCAAAACTTGTCATAGTTGTCAAAATGTTGTCATGCAAGTTTCGCAACTTTTGTCATGTAAGTGCAAAAGGCACCGTTGGAATTCAAATGCTAGTTGTAACCGTTGGGCAAATGGTTAAATATGTCTGAGGAAGTCGATTCCCAAGTTGATGGGATATAATGTGAAGAAATTGCAATAAAAGTCATTGTTTTCCTGATTTATAAACATCTTTTTTCTTGTTTGGGTCAATTGTTCGAATTTCTACGAAGGATCCGTTATCTGAAACTGGTGGTGTTAGATGGAGAATTTAACCTCTTTCCATTGTACCTGATCTCATCGCTTTTTATTAAGTCTTGAGCAATTTATAACCATTTTACTGTGAGAGACTCTAAAACCCTAGGTTTGAGGGTTTGGTTGACAAATTATGATTTGAAGCCCATTCCACTACTGGAAAAAATTGTAATTGAGTGGAATGGACGCATTTAGGGTGTATTTTATGTTTCACAAGTTTGCAGTAGCAAGGATAGTGAAAAATGCGGAAGTGGTGATGACCTAGCCTAATATCTCCATGTATTAGGCTTAAATTGTACAGAACAAAGGATTTTGTAGAAGGGTGTTGTGGGGAGTACTCCAGTTGGTGAAAATTGTGCATTTGAACCTTATGAGACATGTTTAGGGCCCTGGAATGAAGATTTGGAAGTTGGAGTCAAGTAACCACATAGTTGCTTTGTAAAATGGGCCTAATTAGGCCTAGTTGCAGCATTACTAGTCAATTGTTGAGGGTGTTGTTAAAAAACAACCCTATCTGCAATCTTCATATGTTAATAAGGAACATAAAGGATATCCTAGATGGTAATCATATTGTGGAGGTTGGACATGCCTTGGGAGATATGCTTGAAAAACTTGTTTTGAAGATTAGACCAAAAGAAGAGAAATCCACTAATTAAATATTTGAAACTTGCATTTGAAGTTAGGAAGACATCTTTGTTGTGAAATATGGTATCAATAAGGTTAGCCACCCCTGCTCTGCATAAATTGGTATCAGAGCATAAGTCTGATCAGTGGATATCAAGTTTGGTTGTTGTGTTAAAGACAATGCAAAATCTCTCCAAAGACAAATATCATTGCAAGGGAAGTAAATGAGTTGAAGCAGAAGCATTCTAAGGAGATGAAAGAGTTAGAAGAGAGGTTAGTTGCAAGGCTGGAAGCCCTAGAATCAAGTCAGAGAAGAGATGAGGTCACAAGGGATGTAAGTGTCCAAAAGGAAGAGGAAGATTCCCAAGAAGGATCAAAGGAAGAAATGAACCCTAAAGACTTGAGAATGGTGAGGCTCTTGAAAGCAATCAAAGGAGATGATCATCAGATCAAAGTGGATTTTCCCATGTATGGAGGAAGGTTAGATGGAGAGGAACTCCTAGTTTGGATAGGAGCATTGGACAATCATTTTGAGTGTGAAGATGTACAAGAGGATTAGAAGGTGAATGTGGCAAAATCAAAGTTGAAAGGACATGCTTTGCTTTGGTGGTACTTTGTGCAAACTAAAAGGAGGAAGAAAGGAAAGTCTAAGATAACCTCTTGTGATAGAATGGTGGAAAAGCTAAAAGGGAAGTTGCTACCAAATGATTACAATATTCAGTTATATATTAGGCTGCAAAATCTTAAACAAAAGGAGATGGATGTGCAAGCATATACAAAGGAATTCTATAAATTGAGTATTAGGATAGGGCATGAAGAAGATGAAGAAGAGGTGGTAGAAAGGTATCTCAATGGCGTGAGGCATAATATCCAAGATGAGATAAGTCTCACCACACCAAGGATGATGGAAAGATGCTACAAGCTAGCAATCAAGGCTGAGAAAAAGATTAAAAGGAGACAAGAGCAGCAAGGTAGAGGCAAAGGGAAGAACTTCAGAGGTAGAGGCAACTTTGGTGGAAGAGGACAGTCATAAAGGCAACAAGGAGAGACAAGAAGCCATAATGAACAAGGTGGTGAATCAAGAGGCAATTTTAGAGGTAGGAGACCAAATTCAAGATACAGATTTAGTGGACAATGGAGAGGGTCAAATACCTTCTCAGGCAGATGTTGTCAATGTAACCAATTCGGTCATCAATCATGGAAGTGTCCGGAGAAACAATCTACGACTTCCCATGGAGGTAAAAGGAGAACACAATTCGTGCATGAAGAAGACAATGAAAGTGACAATTTCACATCTCAACATGTTGCTCCAAAGATAGGTGAATCCCTGATGGTGAGAAGGACATTAATCAATGTGCCTACAACAAGAGAGCCTCCACAAAGGAAATCATTGTTAAGAACCACTTGCAAATCTCAAGGCAACGTATGTAAGGTCATTGTTGATTCCAGATCTACTAAAAATTTGGTTTCCTTAGAGATGATAAAAAAGTTGAACATGAAGAGAGTTCCACATCCCACTCCTAACAAGGTCTCCTAGTTGAATAAAGACCAACAAGTCTTGGTTAATGAACAAACATGGGTAGAATTCAACATTTGAGGGTATAGACAAAATCTTTTGTGACATCTCAATGGTTGTGTGCCATCTGGTCATAGGGCGACCATGGCATTATGATAGGAGGGCTAAACATGATGGGCAAAAGAACACATATGTGATAGATAAGGATGGGACTTCATTCACACTCACACCATTGCAAGATGAAGGCATAGACAAGCAAATTGGGTCTAGTGTAATGTTGGTTGGAGAGAAAGAGTTTGTGAAAACCTTGAAAGGAGGACGGGGACGTGTCATTGTAGTGCGACCAAAATCAATCATGACAACAACCAAGGGTGATGAGATACCTAGTGAGATTCAAGACTTATTGAATAAATACAAAGACATTGCAGTAGATAAGCTTCCTAACTCTGTGTCGCCTATGAGCCATCACATAGATCTTATACCCAGTGCAACCCTGCCCAACAAAGTTGCATACAAGATGACTCCTCAACAAAATGAAGAGATAAGAAGACAAATCCAAGAGTTGTTAGATAAAGGCCTGCAAAGCGGGAGTTAAAGCCCATGGTTGATCCCACCTTTTTGAAACCTAAAAAGGAAGTAGATTGGAGAATGTGCACAGATTCAAGGGCAATTAACAAGATCACTATAAGATATTGATTCCCTATACCTAGAGTGGAGGACTTGATGGATTTTCTTGGAGGAGCATGTTACTTTTCAAAGATAGACCTCAAAAGTGGCTACCATCAAAATAGGATCAGAGAGGGAGATGAGTGGAAGACTACATTCAAGACAAATGAAGGGTTATATGAATGACTTGTTATGTCATTTAGGCTTTCAAATGCACCAAGTACCTTTATGAGGTTAATGAATGAGGTCTTGAAGCCCTTCATAGGTAAGTTTGTGGTTGTTTACTTGGATGAAATGCGTGTTTTCAGTAGGTCTAAAGAGGGACACTTGCAACATTTGGACTTGGTCTTGAAGAAATTGAATGGAGAAAAGTTGATGATAAACCTCAAGAAGTATGAATTCATGAAGGAGGAACTAGTGTACCTTAGTTTTGTGATCTCTAAGGGCTCTTTGAAGATGGACCCTAGCAAAGTAGAAGAAATTATCAATTGGCATACTTCAAAATCAGTAGGAGAGGTACAAAGTTTTCATGAATTAACTAGTTTTTATAGGAAATTTGTAAAGAATTTCAATCATATCTGCTCTCCAATTATTGATACCATCAAAGGAGATGAGAGGATGATGTTTATGTGGACTGATGAAGCAGAGAAAAATTTTCAATATCTAAATAATAGAGTGGCACAACAACCCATCTTAGCATTGTCTGGTTTCAACAAGGTCTTCACCATAGAGTGGGATGCAAGTGGGTATGCAATTGGGGCAGTCTTCAACCAAGAGGGTAGACTTGTTGCCTTCTTTAGTGAGAAGCTTAATGAAGCAAAGAGGAAGTACTCCTCTTATGATTTGGAATTATATGTCATGGTACAATCATTGAAGAAATTGAGACAATATCTCTTTCCAAATGAATTTATTGTTTCCACAAACAATCATGCCTTGCAATTTCTTAACAGTCAGGACAAGTTGAGCCACAAACATGTGAAGTGGGTGGAGTACATACGCCATAAAGCACAAAAAAAGGCAATCAAACAAGGTAGAGCATGCTTTGAGTAGGACAATGTTGGTGCAAGAAGATCAACTTCAAAGTGTGGATATTGATGCCTTGAAAGGTATGTATGAAGGTAATAGTAACTTCAAAGACATCTATGTTGTTTGTAATCAGTTTCATGGTGCTTTTCATGAGGAATGTTCTAATTTTCTATTGCAAGATGAATTATTATTCAAAGGGGCTCAGTTATGCATTCCCAAGTGCTCAATGAGGACAAATCTAATAAAGGAAAAACATCGTGGCAGTTTAGGTGGTCATTTTGGTGTGGATAAAACCTTGGAGAAGGTGAGGAGGTATTACTATTGGCCAAAAAGTGACATCAGAAAATTTGTTGAAAGGTATGTAATCTGCCAAAAATCCAAGGGTGGTAATACAAATGCAGGTCTTTACCAACCCTTACCTATCCCAAATAGGTCATGGGAGTCCATTAGTATGGATTATGTGTTAGGATTGCCCAAAACTCAGAGAGGTCATGATAATGTTTTTGTTGTTGTTTATCAGTTTAGCAAAATGACACATTTCATACCATGAAGGAGCACCAATGATGCCTAACATATTGCAGGCTTGTTTTTCAATGAAGTAGTCAGGATTCATGGGCTACCATTGACTATTGTTTACTCAAAGTTTGTAGCTCATTTTTGGAGGACCCTTTCGAAGAAGTTCAGTAAAAACTTGCCCTTTAGCTCTACCTATCATCCACAAACGAAGGGGCAGACTAAAGTAGTCAATAGATCACTTGGAAATCAGCTTAGATGCCTCACAAAAGAACATGCACAACAATGGCACATGGTTCTTCCACGGGCTGAATATGCATACAACAATTTCATCAATAGAAGCATTGATAAAAGCCCATATGAGGTAGTTTATGGTATGAAACCTAGAGGAGTGTTTGAGTTGGGGAATTTAAGTGGCATGGAGGGGAGTGCAGAGGGAGAAGAGTTTGTAGTGGCCATGGACATACATGAGCACGCAAGAGAGAATCTCAAGAAGAGTGGTGAGAATTATAAGCAACATACAAATTTGAAAAGAAGAGATGTTCAATTCAAGGTTGGCAATCTAATTTTAGCGCATTTGAAGAAGGAAAGGGCGTCGAAGGGAAAGTACACAGAGATGCAAATGAAGAAGATTGGGCCATGTAGGGTGGTCCAGAAGTTTGGACCAAATGCTTATGAGATAGAACTCCCTCTTGGAGTGGCTATCTCACCAATTTTTAATGTTTCTAACATCTATCCTTTTAAAGGATATGTGATTGCAGGTGAAAATGCAAGTCTATCAAGAGATCCAAATGAACACTAGGTCAAGGATTTACCCCCGAGTGAACCATTGAAGCTTGAATGCATCTTGGATACCAAGGAAGCCAAGAGAACAAGGCACAAGGTGTACAATGAGTAGCTAGTGAAGTGGATGACAGAGGAGGACATCAAGAAGCAAAAAACCACAGTCCAAGATCAAATCTCAAGAGGGACTTGAGATTCTTGTTCACCCTAGGAGTATGGTGCAAGAGCACCTGGTGCATTCATACCTCCATGAGGCCATTTTGGCATATTTGCTTTGTCATCATATTTTGGTCATGTGATAAGGACTTTTAGACCATTTTTTATTTGGTTGTGTCAAGGGGGGGTCTTCGAAAGTCATTTTTGAGTGATATGACAAATATTGTAAAAGTTGTCATAGTTGTCAAAATGTTTCATGCAATTTTTACAATTTTTGTCATGTAAGTGCAAAAGGGGTTGTTGGAATTCAAATGGTAGTTGTAACCGTTGGGGAAATGGTTAAATATGTCTAAGGAAATCGATTCCAAGGTTGATGGGATGTAATGTGAAGAAATTACAATAAAAGTCATTGTTTTCCTAATTTCTAAACGCCTTTTTTTGTTGTTTCAATCAATTGTACGAAGGATCCATGATCTGAAAGTGGTAGTGTTGGATGGAGAATTGAATCTCCTTTCCATTGTTCTTGACCTTGTCGTTTTTCATTAAGTCTTGAGCAATTTATAACCATTTTACTGTAATATACTCTAAAACCCTAGGTTTGAGGTTTTGGTTGACAAATTATGATTTGAAGCCCATTCCACAAGTGGAAAAACTATAAATCGGCGGAATGGAGGCATTTAGTGTGTATTTTATGTTTCTTAAGTTTGCAGGAGCAGGGGATGGTGATAAATGCATAAGTGGTGATGGCCTAGCCTAATATCTACATGTATTAGGCTTAAGTGGCATAGGTAGACAAAAGATTTTGGAGAAGGGTGTTGTGGGGAATGCTCGAGTTGGTGAAAATTTTGGATTCAAACCTTATGAGACATGTTTACAGCCCTGGAATGCAGATTTGGAAGTTGGAGTCAAGTAATGATGCAGGAGCATCCTGGGGTAGTTGGCAATCTTGTGTCACCAAAAACATGTTTTGGTTTGATGTTGATTTGTTGCTTGGGAGCTCGGTAATCTGGTCGATAACTGTCGTAGAGTTCCTTATTGGAGTGCTCGGTTACCTATTGACTCGGTTGCTTGTGGCTCAGTCTCGATGACTGGTTGCTCAGTCTCGGTTACCGAGTAGGTGTTTTGTGTTGTTTCTCGGTGGTGTCTGTTCGGTGGAGTTCGACTCGGTTGTGCCTCTCACCAAGTGGTCTATGTTCGGTATTCTTGATCACCGACGGGGTTTTTGCTATCTCTTGGGCTGGCCGACTGGTGCATTTGATTTGTGGTTGCATGTGGGGAATGTGAGTACCTATATATTGTTTGGTTCACTCTCCTATACAGATTTAATGACCGTTGGCGGTTGACTGATGGATAACATGTTGGTTGTGTGTGCTTGATGTCGACTTGTGTTTTATTATGTTATTTCAATTGTAATGTCGACTTGTGGCAAGTATGTATAAAAGAGAGTCTAGGTTGATGTTAGAAGGAGAGGGACAAGAGGCTCAGAAAGAGAAGATAGGGAATAGTAAGCTGATAAGCTGAAAGACTGTAAGTTTGTTGCAGTTAGTTGTAAGTGGGTAGACAGAAATTGCAGATTGTTTGGTGGCTTACGAGCACAAGTTTAGATCTGTTTTTCTTCCACTTAGCTATAGAGTAGATCAGGTAGTGTTGGATCCTGAAAGATCTTGTTGATGCTTTTGTTGTTTTGGCCCTAACTGAGAAGGCCTTACAGCTCGACATGTTGCATGTAATTGAATCTGAAAATGAATATGAATTGATATAGTGTTATATCTCTGTGTTGTTGAGTTTTCGTTGTTGTCTTGTTCTAATGCATCAAGTTTGGACAGTCCTTTATTGGGTCCTCTAAGCTTGACTGCGTCAAGTAACCACATAATTGCTTTGTAAAACAAGCCTAATTAGGCATAGCTGCAACATTATCAGTCAATTGTAGAGGATGTTGTTACAAAACAACCTTATCTACAATCTTGATATGTTAATAAGGGGCATAAAGGGTATCCTAAATGGTAATCAAATTGTGGAGGTTGAATATGCCTTGGGAGATATGCTTGAAAAACTTGTTTTGAAGTACTTCTAGGAAGATTAGGCCAAAAGAAGACAAATCCACTAATTAAGGATTTGAAACTTGCATTTGAAGTTTGGAAGACATCTTTGTTGTGAAATATGGTATCAATAAGGTGATAGCCACCCTTGCTCTGCATCAAGTGCATATGTAAAGCATTGGTGAGATCTGTGATTAAAGGTTTGGATACATGGAGGATGCATTAAAATAGCTCAATGGTTTAGAAGTATTCACAAAGGCTTTGTAAGTTTATGGGAATGCTTTAATTGTTGAATAACTCATTGATTTTGAATGCTTTTGAAGGATGGTTTTTTCCTTCTTAAGATTTTTCCTATGGTATATATTGTGTAATTTTGTGGTACGTCTTTGATCTTTGCATTATGATTATTCTATAAGGTTGCATGCATCGTTTTCTCGCATGGGTTTGTGTAGGAAATGGTTTGATCAACTTGGTGATTTTCCTCACACTAGGTACAAACACTTACAACATATGAATTAGGTTTTGGTCATTTTTTAAACGCATCAACTTTATGCTATGCCATCAAAGTGTATTTTTCAAGTCAAAGAGATGGAGTACATAGGTTATATTATTTCACAAAGGTGTTTAAGGTGGACTCTCACAAGATCAAAGTCGTATTAGATCAAAAAGTGTCTAGGAACCTGAGAATCTGCAAGGTTTTCTATGGTTTACAAGTCACTATGATTAGTTTGTATAAAATTAAGACTACATAGTAGCACCTCTCATAAACTTATGGAAGGAAGACTTCTTCCAATAGAATGAGGGAGACATGCATAAGTCTAGTTCTAGCAATCTCATTTTTTCTAAAACCTTAATAGGGGTATGTGATGCTTCTAGGGATAAACTAGGAGCAATTCTCATACAAGAGGACAAAACGAATGTTGTCTATCTTACATGCAATCAAACAATATAGACCTTGTTTAATGCTCGAAGACACCTTAAAATACAGATAGATCCTAATTTTCTGAAATGCTTATTCGAAGAAAAGTTATTTTCTAAAGAACAATAGAAATGGGTAACAAAAATGTTTGTGGTGGCTATGAAAATTAGCATAAAAGCAATTGGAAACACAAAAATATTTTTAAAAAAATAATCAAAAATCAAATTCTTCGCACAATAGTTTGATAGAACATATTTAACTAATCAACTCATTCCACCATGTTGAAGTTACCTTCAATCTTCTCAAGTTGTATGAGATATGAACATTCTCAGGATAGAAATAATTTCTTTAACAGTGGATGCACATTAAGAAAAATAAATTGTTGCTACAGAAAATCTTAAAAAGAGTAATGCCCCACATCTCATAAGAAGATATGCAATGGAGAGGAATACAAACTCAAGCTTACAGAAGTAATTGTTGTTTTATAAATGGTTTGCTCACGGAATAGCATAGCTCAAAGCAGTGTTGATTATGTAGCTCTTTATTATCAATTTAATCAAAGAAACAAAAGAGAAGCAGATTCTTAAGCAACTGCCTAGATGATTCCTCTCTCCATGAGCCTAGGTGTTTGCGTCTGCTAAATTCTCAATTCTCTCTTCTCATGCTTTCTTTCCCTGATGATGGATCATAGAGTTTGATCCAAAATATTAGACATTGAAAATCTACAGAGTTAAATCTAGAAAAACATGCTCTAAATGTATGGCTTGTTGATTCCTAAAGACCCAAGAACAGATCATAAGAAAATACTAAGATATAACTCTTTCACAAAGATAAAAACAGAGCTTGAATCGACTGCTGAATACAGATTGTTGTTCTTCTACTTAGTTACCGATGCGGGCTGTCCAACGCTCGATGCGGGAGCGGATGCGGGCGGAGGCGAAAGCGGGAGCTGATGCGGGGTGGATGCCCTATGGATGCGTTGACATTCAAAATATTTTGTTTTGTCCTTGCAGCGGCTAAAAGAAATACGAGAGGCATTCCAGAAAAATATGGTCTCATGTCGGGCAAGGCAAATGAGGCAATGGGAAGAGTTTATGCATGTAATCGCCCGAGAGCAGAGTGGAGCAGACGACAGCTGCCAAAGATTGTAAAGGCCCCACATGCGATTAAACCGAGTTTATGCGATTTTAACTCCATCCACTACTCACCCAAGAAGCTCATGCGCCTCAGAGGCTCTATCAAGAGCACCTGGATCGTGGTTTATTTATGTTGAACTCAAAATTTATCATGCGCCTCCACTTCAGAACTTGATTTATGCTGAATTCAAAATTTATCAGTCTACACTAATCTTTGTTTGATTAATTATTTATATTTAATTATTTTATGTAATAATATAT
>JAGRRI010041617.1:0-10938 GCA_018584345.1 Thuja plicata
AGCCACTATCTATGATCCAGACATCACTTTTACTAACTTTATATATGAGTGCAATTTATACATACCTTTCTTCATCATCATCAGAATCATCTTTTATTGCCACAAACACCATCTTGATGTCTTCATTAGATTCAGTGTCAGTATCTTCATCTTTGCATTTTTCTAGGTAACTAGCCTTCTTTCCTTTGTCCTTGTAGTCTCAGGTATCTCTTCTTTGTGATTGTTGGTTGCTTCTATAATCACCTCTATCATACTTCTTTTCAGATGACCTGTCATTACTGCTATCATCTTTTCTTCTATTAGGACATCTTGCAGAAAAGTGTCCAATATCTTTACAATTAAAACAAATAAGTGGTAATTTACCTATGTATTTACCTTTGCCTCTCTGCATTCTTCTTTCCATAAGTGTTACAATTTCATCAAGATCTTCTTCTTCACTTTCACTATCACTATCTTTTCTCATAGTGTGTTTATGACTTGATTTACTTATTCTCAAAGAAGATTTGAATGCATACTTCATGTTTGGTAAGACACTATTATCAAAGTTGTTCATCTCAAATGAAATTATTCTTCCAATCAAACTGTCTAGAGTTACATTGCTATTTGCTACTACTCTCATTTCTTGTATGGAAGATACTCTAATAGCATAAGTAGGCAACAAGGTTCTTAGAATTTTACTTACCACTGTATCCTCATCTAGTACACCTCCAACTCCTCAGATTGCATTGACTACCTCTTTGATTCTTGTGCTATACTATGTGATGTTTTCACCTTCTTTCATTCTAAGATCATCAAACTTTCCTCTAAGGCTTTCTGCCTTGGTTCTCAAAACATTTATATCACCACCATGTACAAGCTTCAATTTGTCCCACATCTTCTTTGTAGTTGTGCATGCTTTGACATCTTCAAATTTAGCATATGAGAGTGAGGAAACAAGCTCTATCATCATTCAATTATGCTCATGCTTCTCTCTCATATTTTCAATTGTGGGTGATCCTATGGGAAACACATATTTAGTATCTAAGTATTGAGTAACATCATTTCCAATACCTGATAAATGGAGTCTTATTCTGCTTTTCTGTGAAGCAAAGTTGTCTTTGTTCAACTTGGGAACATCTCGTATGTTCATCTTGTGATCTTTAGCTTAGGTCTTGAAACCTTCCTTCTAAGCACACAACCTCTGATACCAATGTTTAGTAATAACTGAGAAGGGGAGGGGTGTGAATTAGTGACCTAAAAAATTAATCCTTTAATCAACCCTTAAAACTTATTACTACTTTTAAGCCTCTAGTTATACTCAGTCCTACAAGATGAATGCCTTGAAATACTTATATCAAATTACTAATTGTCAAAATGCTTTGTAAATCCTTCTTCTGTATGTTTACCGATAAACAGTCTTTCTATTTACCAAAACACAGTAAATAACTAGTGTATACCGATTAATCCAGAATAACTTATGTAAAATGCAAAACAGTAAAGTAATGAAACATAAACACATAACACATGGATTTTTAACATGGAAATCTTGTTAAGGGAAAAACCACTGGGACTGGTACCCCAAATTTTCACTCTTCTAAAGTGAGCTCAGTTAAGAGCCAACCATGTTAAAGGTTACAAACACACTATTAGGTGTGACCTTGTTAGAGGATTTAAATAATAGTTTGTCACATAGTATATGGCATCTAATGCTACCGTCCTTAGTCAAACACTCGCTTGGCCTGTCAATAGGTATTGGGCATATCCAATGCTACTTTGTATGATCAAACTTTTTGATACTCCTTGGGATGTATCTCAATTATAGAAGACTTTTAAGTCCTGCTTGGTTAAGAGACTTGATGCTTCAATGGTTAAACTGAAACAATAAAGTGATCTATTCACACATACAAATTGAATTGCAGATTTTGAGATCTACTGTAAGTGCATTACATCTCTGATCAATATAATCAATTCAATACCTTTGCTCCACACTATTATGCTCTGTGATGTTGTCTCACTGTTCTTTGGTGTCTGCATAATCTATCTCTTTCCTCAACTTATTGATCAGGTCTAAATGAAGACTTTCTTCTCCTTCAGAATTTCTTTAGCATCTTTCCTCTTTTCACTCTTCTTTTTCCCCCAATTTCATAATGAATTAGGTTGTCTCTATATAGACATGATTTCACCATTTCTTAGCTTTCTTGATCTTGGGGTGATCCACAATTCTTGTCACTTACATTTAAAGAAAAACTCTAGTTTTATCTCATAGAGATCTTCTTGCCAACTAGACAAGGCAACTTTAAATCCTTCACTTATCTTTGGCTTTATCTTGTCAATTAAAACAATGATAAGTATCAGTTAAGTCTATTTTTATCTCTTGACAGCTAAGCATTTTTTCATTTTTGAACTCTTTGTTCTGTCAGTCAATACTTTAGTTAGTCATCAATGGTAACTGACTATTCCGTCAGTGTGACTTCAGTTGTCATCGAGATCTCCATCCTTGTCTTTTCTGTCAGGCAACACTTTAATTACGTTAGTCGGGTTACACTGTGTTTTTCTCATCGGGCAACACTGTGACTTTGCTCGTCGGTAATGTTGTGTATTTTCTTCATCAAGTAATACTGTGAATTTTTCTCTTTTACTCTGACCGTCGGTGTGCACTTCGTCAGTGTATATAGTCACTTTGTGAATACTTGACTTATATGCATTACTGATAGCATAGCCTTTGATTCATTGGTTCTTTGAATTATTTTGTAGTATGTCCATGACCATACAGATTATATCAAGTTGACATCAATGACAATATAATACATTAACTGATTTAATGCCTTGCATGATCATCAACTTACTATATTCAAACATTCAATTAGTTATAGTTCATCAACCTCTACATTGATTACTGCTCTGATGAATGAGTATAATATTCACCACCAGAAATCTAGCCCCTATCATCTACAGGAAAATGGTCAGGTAGAAATCACCAATAGGGAGATAGAAGCTATCCTCACCAAGATAGTACAATTACACAAGAAGGATCGGAGCAGTCACCTCCAAGAAGCAGTATGGGCCTATCAAACTACATGGAAAACAACAACAGGGTTTACTCCTTTTGTGTTGGTATATGGAAAAATAGTTGTGATGCTGATTGAGTTTGACCATAAAACTGTACGCACGACATTACAACTCAATATTGATCTTACTAAAGCACAATGCGACAGGATCCCATAGCTTAACCGACTGGATGAGATAAGGAAATCTGCCCTGTAGCACACTGAATTGGTTTAGACGCAGCGGAAAAAGTGGCATGATTCTCATTTCCTTAACAAACAGTTTGCCCCTAGCGATTGGGCTCTTTTGTATGATTCCAGATTTCAAGAAACCCAAGGTAAGCTTACAACACATTGGCTTGGCCCTTATGAGATTATACATGTTTGTGCTAATGGAGCAGTTCAGTTATCCACCATCGACCCTATACGTTTCAAGTTACTGGTGAATGGTCATAGGCTTTGCCTGTACCATAAACCTAAGACAAAGGCCGATTTGGTGTGACAGTTTGAGATTTCTCCTGCCCCAGCTGAACCTCCTGCAGCCGAAGAACCTCCTCCTCTAGCTGAAGACTTTCCTGTAGCCAAAGGATCTCTTCCTACTGAGGGCATTCCTACAGCCAACCAGAGTAATTATTTGCTTCATTCGTATCTTTGACATTTTTCCACATGCAGTCATAATAATTTTTTTTTTCCCATGAAAATAGCTTGTCCATAATAAAAATGTTATCCCATCACCTCTTCCATCACTTTTTCTGCCATCATCACATTCACGTCACCTCATTATTGTGCTAGCTCAAATTTTTGCTCTGCCCATGTCATCAAATCTTTCTAGATTTGGGCATATCAAGGTATAATAATCAGAGGTATGCATTAATTTATTGTTTCACAAAGTTTTTTCTTCATTTAATATCATTATGATACATTGCAATTAATATAGCATTTCATCCATGATTTTCCATACTTTTTTGCCACGCAAGTGTGGACACTTGTCACCTTTTTCGTAGGGGGTAGTAAATAGGTTTTGTGTGTAATAAATGAAATATCCCATCAACTCAAATATTTTGTTAGTTTCAAATTTGCTATCATGATTGCCATCCTTTATCATTAATATTTTTTGCTACTATAATTGTACTATGTCATCATGTCAAAAATGATGATTTGACAATCCCTTCGTGTAACATTTTGAAATTAGCCCTGTCTTTTTAAACTCAAAGTCCCAGCTTATATTTACAACACTATTTCAAAAATTTCTTTTGTGCCTTGTCTGCATTACCCAAAAAACTAGAAAGCTTTATTCAAATTCTGGGCACAGAAGTGGCATTTCAGCAAACAAAACTAATAGTAACAGTAGAATAAGAGGGTTTTTTCAAAGTTTTTTAGAAATTGTTGAAGTTTTCAAACAACAAGATGGGTGGTTCTCCTATACGGCACAAACCAACAAACCACTTGGCATTGTTGCAGGACCAAGACAGTATTTAGGTTTTTAACAGAGTTGGGTGGCTGACCTACTTTGTAAGGTTGAATGGTCATTATGAAGCCATGAAACTGGAATTCTTGAGGACTTACAACAATGGTGTTGTGTATATCAAAGGGTTGCGAGTAGAAGCTTCTAAAGCAAGAATTGTCAAAGTCTCTGGACTTCCTTCCATGGGAGAAGTGTTTCTACATGGGCACGATGCACGCACAACTAGAGCAAAATTTTCCTTACCAACAGATGCTCCAGTAGATTACAAAAAACATGGTGTTAAGCGATTATCTCTTCCAGGAGAGTATCCTCAGTTGGCAGTTCATATTATCATGTACATTACCTGTGAAGGCCATTTTTCCTTTCTACATGCAGTGCACTTCAAATTATTGAGTAATTTATGATATGACCATTTGGTAAATGTCCCCAATTTTCTTTATGCCCTTTTAAATTTAAGTGTTGAAGAGGTACGGAAGGGGCGGCAGAATGCAGTGACCCACCACGACTTAATCAAGTTCTTGGTGGAAAGGTCACTGCGGGATGTCTCTCCCATGTCCTAGATGAATTTATTGTAGCGCCTCATGTTCAATTGCATGGAGAAGGGCCGCGACCCAAAATTCAAGAACAACAAGGGAATAACCCTGATGAGGATGAGGAATTTGTTGAGCTAGAAGAACCTTTTAAGAATCCTTCTCCTTTGGGAATTAATATAAAAAATGTTGGCATTCGGCCATCCAAACCCTACCCCAGGGAACAAAGAAACCAAGGTTCCCACAGTTTCTCAGACCCTAAAAGCTGAGCAAAAAGATAAAAAGGGTAAGGGTAAGGCTAAGATAGCAAAATATATGAGTCAATATGTTCCTGTTTCTACTATTTCTCCTGCAGCCACACCTATCAAGAAAAGAAAAATTTCACAGAAGCATCTTGCAGCTTCTATTGATACTCCATTATGAAGAAGTGTTTGTTTGAACACTACAGAAACATATAGCAATAATTCCCCTATTATAGTTGACTCTTCTCATGTCTCCTCTGAGGAGCCTTCACAAGAACAACCACAAGTAGGCAGTCCATTTGCAGAACACCATGATATGATGGAAGAGGATCCTGCAACTGCTGATGTGGGTAAAGAAGTAGAGTGTATAATTCTAGAGTTAGAAGAACCCAAAGGAGTCGAAAAAGAATCTTCTTCTCGGCAAGAGGGAAATCATGAGGAAAAGGCCCTCATTCTAGATAACGTGCTAGTTTGCAAAGAAAGAGGAAGGCCAACAAGCAGCTAGACCGGTCCCACATAGGAAGCCAGAAGAGGTAACTATTCATGCTCTCTCAGTTAATGATTTTAATGAAATGCAATATCAAAAGTCAATGTGGGAGTTAGAAAAGGAAAAATTGAGAAGGGAAATCGAGAGGAAACAACAAGAAATTGAATTCCTATAGAGTAAAATAAATGACATCACATACATAATTCTAGATTTAATAGAGTGCAAACCACCACCAAGGGTTTATACCCTATGCCTTAAGGAGAAATTCCTACTATTTAAGTTAATGAGATTCCTTTGGGATCTCAACTCAGGCATAAGAACCCCGCAAGAATTTGTGGCTGCATATAATACATCACTTGATTATGTCCATAATTTGTTATGCGAGTTATATATTCAAAATTATGTTGTTCCTTTTAACACTGATTGGAATCCCCTACTTTTTGTTGGAGATATTCATTTGTTTTCCCTCCTTTCTTGGACCCAAAATGAGATTAATTATGGAACACAATTGCATAGGTACAAAATACTTGAATAGTCTATTTCATTTCCTCTTCGTCCTGAAAGTTAGTCACCTCGACGACTTTATTGTGATTGGATGTAAATTGTTTATGGGTTTCATGATTCTGCACCTTGAAAAAGAATTCTAGAAATTTGTGAGGAAGTTTTCACAACATTTGAGAGATTGTCACTGGTAGATGGAGACAAAGAAGCTGAGGGATTAAGGCAGAGATGGAGGAGATTTACTATGGAACTAAAAAAGGTAGAACCACATAGTGTGATCAACCTACAAGCTACAATACAACATGTTCACTGGTATATACACCTAGGATGTCAGCCATCACCCAAAAGATGGTTGCCACTTACCTTTTAGCCTCCTCTACTTTTATGGCTGCTATATAGTTGTGTGGATAACGAACTAGATGAGCAACAAGAACTGAGTAGACACATGAAGATGGAGAGGAAAAATGGATTTTACTGGTGAGTAGGCACCTCCATGATTGGAGAGACATAGGAAGGAGACCTTTGGGTTCTTGCAAAGATCTAGAATGTCTCAGTGCCTAAGGATTGACACTAGTCTTCGTAGGGGGAAAAATAATAGCCATTTTAATGGCATACTTTAGATACCCTAGGATAAATTTTGATAGGTCTTTTACCATTTTTTCTCTTATTTACTCCAAGACGTTATGCTTTAAAATTGTTAATATGTGGTAGTCAACCACTGAACCTATGCTATGGACATATGCTTAATATACTTTATTAGGATGAATATGGTCTGTTTATTACTATGGAATCATGATCATGTTTTATAGATGAATTAACTAATTGAGCGATAGATAAGGCATATGTACTTTAAATGATTATTTTCCATGAATGCTTTTATCCTAACAGTTTAAATGCAACACATCAAAGTAGAAACCGTCATCTTTTTCAAGTGAGCACTTCCATGTGCTGGATGCTTGACTTGGTCCTGTGCGCAAATGCACACAGATGGAACATCAGCATAGCAATAGCAGAAGGTTTCTGGTTAATCCAGGTGGAGATGATTGAGTGAAGACTTGGAAAATGCAATAAGTTCCCTGATGAAATCTAGGAGAGAGTGAGAAGTTAGATCTGTTGTCCAAGAAGTTCTTTCCTCTTTTCTGGACCGATTTCATTTCCTGATTTCTAGCTTTCCTTTCTGTTAGTTGTTTTTAATAAAAGCTCCACCTTTTCTTAGGGCATGTTGAGTTTAGCAGTTAGATGTTTTCCTTTAAATAAAGCCCCATTCCTAAGTGAGAAAAAGGGCATTATTATTATAGTTGCAATATAGTTCAATTCTGTTGTTTTACTGTTTATGAAAATCTCTGTACTTTGTTATTCATTTTAATGAGAAAATAAAGTGTTGAGATTAATTTTTTGTAATTGAGTGTTTTGGGTACTCACCCAAGGGTTCCCACTTGGTGAGGAATCCATAGTTAGATTCATTTTAGTTTAGTTCACTTTCCTGCATTTCCGTTATTTCAATTCCTATGCTAAACAACTCCTACAGCCAAAGCCACATGACAACTATCGCTTCCTGTAGCCAAGCAACAAAGTAAATAAGGCATTGTAGTTAGTTTATGCACTCTTCCATTCTGCTAGCAGTGTTCACTTCCATCATTTCCTTTCAAGTATTTTCTTTCACAACAATATCTTAACTTTCCTTCAAGAATTCATTTCATGCAGTAATAGTATAGTTTCCCTTCAAATGCATTAACTTCCTACAGCCATAGAATAGTTTCTTTCCAGCATTTGTTTCCTATAGTGATTATAGAATGAATGTTTGAGAAAGTGCTTGGTGCATATATTTTTCTGGCCCGTTTCAAGTAACACGTCCCTGGGTTTGACATATTAAATGAGTTTCTTATAAAGAGGATGAAGTGCTTAGTTGGATGTCCTATCCATGAGTTAAATGATTATGCCTAGTTTCTGAACCTTTATAATGAGTGATCACTTCCTTTGACTCATCTTCCTTTGATAAATTGCAACCAGTGACCATTGGTGTTCCAACCGGTCTTGAGTCTTCCATCCTAAAAGTCTTTAGGATCTCCTTGATGCACTTTGATTCTGTAATATAATCTCATCCTTGACTTGTTGAATCTATAGTCCAAGAAAGAATTTTATCTCCCCTATCATGGACATCTCAAATTCCTTTCTCATCTCTTCAGCAAAAGATCCACATAATGTGTTATTGCCTTTAAAAATAATATCATCAACAAATATCTCAAAAATCAAAATCTTATTATTATAATCACATTTTAGATACACATTATTGTTATAACTTGTTCTTTGAAATCCAATCTTTATTAGATATGCATGTAACCTTTCATACAAAGCTCAGGGTGCTTGTTTCAAACCATATAGTGCCTTGTGTAGTTTGCATACCATTTCCTTGTTAGTATTCTTAGCAAATCCTTTAGGTTGTTCTTTATAAACTTCTTCTTCAAGAATACCATTAAGATATGCAGACTTGACATCCATCTGATTGACTTTAAATCCTTTGTAAGCTGCATATGCTAGTAGAATTCTAACTCCTTCTAATCTAGCAATAGGTGCAAAAGTTTCACCCTTGCAAACTAGTCTTTCTTTGTTTCTAATTACATCTCCATACTCATTCAATTTATTTCTAAAAATCCACTTTGTACCAATAACATTTTTATCTTTAGGTCTTGGTACTAAAGTCCATGTGTTATTCTTTACAGTCTGATATATCTCTTCTTTCATAGCTTTAACCCAGTCTTCTTCTTCAATGCATCATTTACTCTTATTGGCTCTAATTTAGAAATTAAGCATGTATTGCCTCTTACCTTGCTTCTTGTCATAATTCCAACATTCTTGTCTCCAATTATCTTGCTAGGTGAGTGGTGTCTCCTCACATATTTGGCTAGAACAGGCTTGAAAGTCAATGGAATTTGATTTCCATCATTCAGTTATAGTTCTCTATGTTCAGATTCCTCCTCGGTTTATGCTTTCAGTAAGGTATCAGGAACATCAAGTTTAACATATACAAATATTTGATAGTCCTCATGTTCCTTCTTGTTGTCCTCATTATTTTTCTCTGCAAATTCATCAATTATCACATTTTCACTTTCCACAATTTTGTTAGTAGATTTGTTCAAACATTTGTAAGCTTTACTCTTTGTAGAATATCCTAAGAATATTCCTTCATCTCCTTTAGAATAAAAATTACCATCTCTAGCATCTTTTAAAATATAGAATCTACTTCCACATACTTTGAAATTATTTACATTTCATTTGTGATCATACTAAATCTCATATGGAGGCTTGTTTGTACCTTTCTTCAATTATACTCCATTAAGTGTATAAGCAGCAAGGTTGACTACTTCTCTCCAATATGTTTGAGAAATAACCTTCTCAATCATTAGTGTTCTCACACAATCCATAATGGATCTATTTTTCTTTTCAGCTATACCATTTTGCCATGGTGTCCTCAGTGCAGACATTTATCTATTTATTCCATGTTCATTGTAGAAGAGTGTACACTCATCAGAAGTAAACTCTCCTCCTCTGTCAGATCTCAGACACTTCATTTTCCTTCCAGTCTCCTTTTCAACTCTTGGCTTGTACCACTTAAACATTTGTAAAGCTTCAGATTTTTCTTTTAAAAACATGACAAACATCATTCTAGAATAATCATCAACAAACAAAATAAAATATCTATCACCATAGTAGCCTTGTGTTCTCATCGGTCCACATAGGTCAGTGTGCACTAACTCCAAAATTCCTTGTGTAACATAAGACTTACTTGTAAAACTTGACTTAGTCATTTTTCCAACTTGACATTCCTTGCACATGAAATTCTTAGGTTTCTACAATCTCGGTAGACCTCTAACTCTATTCTTTTTGCTCACTTTAATTAGATTGTCAAAATTTACATGACATAACCTGTTGTGCCATAACCATGCATAATCAAATTTAGCATATAAACAAATCTTAGTAGACGTATCAAGGTAAAATATGTTACCTTTTGATTATTCTCTAGGGGGAATCAAACTTCCTTTCTAATCAAATAATTTTACCTTTCCATACTTAAATTATAATCGGTGTCATATATTGTTTAGTTGTGTGACACTCAAAAAATTATACTTTAGTCCTTCAACCCAATATACATCATCGCATATGGTATTATTCAGAATAATTATAGAAATTTTACCTTTCAAAGGATATGGGGCATCATTACCGAATCTAACATATCCTCCATTATATTCTTCCATAGTAGTGAACTTAAGTGTTGCACCAATCATACGGTGTGAACACCCACTGTCTATAATCCATGTATCATTCTTTCTTACATGTGATATTAGGGAATTTTCTTCTTGCTTTTCTTCATCAAAATTATCCTTGATAGAAACATATACAACTTCATATGTATCATTATCAGTTAGTCCTTCATTAGAAATATGACATGACTTTTTACCTCTATTTTTGAAATCTCAGATTCTCCTAAATTTGTTTTCTCTTTTGTTGTCATCTTGGTTGTCTTTCTTCCATCACTGTCATTTTTAGGACATCTAGCAGAAATGTGACCAATCTTGTTACATTTAAAACATTTCAAAGGTAGCTTACCTCGGTACTTTTCTTTACCTCTATGTAGTCTTTTATCTAATAGAGCTTCAGACTATTTTCATTTGCTTCATCTTCAACATACAGT
>JAGRRI010041624.1:0-10868 GCA_018584345.1 Thuja plicata
CTCCTAACAGGATTAGGTCTCCTTACAGGGTCATTATACTTTAGTGCATGCTTGTGGGTATCATCCCCACTGGGGTTTTCCTTTGGCCAGGGTTTCCTCGTAAACAAATCATGGTGTTATGAGTTATGTGTTATTTGTTTATGTTCTTTCCTTTACTGCAATTGTCTGGTTAATGATCAAGTGGTTAAAGAATTTAATTAACTGTTATAATATTGATTCACCGCCCCCCTCTCAGTATTATTCAATCCTAACACATTTATCAAATCAAGGATTTTGCATCAGTTTCTCATCAGGTTTTGCATCAGAGTTTCATATCAGGTTATCAATTTTTGCATTAGGTTTTTGCATCAATCAATCAACATCAAATCAATGATCAGGACATCAAGTTTTATTTGAATCAATGTGCTTTGCACATCAATTCAAAGAGGGGCATTTGTAGACACCCAAAATTGACCAAGTGTTCTCGAATCAACCAAATCTACATTTTTCATCAAATTGCTCCTAATCTCATCAAATTGCATCAAAATAGATCAAAATAAAATAAAATGGACATTTATCAATCAAAGTGGACAAAATCAAGCTGAATCAAAGGATTAATTAACCATGACATCAAATAATAAAAAATCAGCCTAAAAGGAACAATCAAAATTATATAATTAATTTTAATCAATTAATTGTATAGTTTAAATCAAAAATATAATTGAACCTATTCATCCCTACATGGCTAATTTAATTAATTGATTGAATTAAATAATCCTAATATCTTTCAACATGAATTTGAGAAACCAATGGGAATAGAGAACACAAAATACATGGATCACTCCTAAATTTGAATCTCAATCACTCATTTTCAACTTTGAATCTTAATCACTCAAATTTGTCTCTTTGTCCCAACCTTTGAGACAATCATTTAAATTTTCCCCCCATTTGAAACCATTTGAAAGCCTCTCACTCAACCATGGCTTAATCATGATCAATTAAATCCACCCCCTACACTTGGGAAAATCCTATAAATAGAAGCCATTTTGAGAGCATAATCATCCTAGAAAATTTGAATGCAAAGTATCAAACCTCTTGTCAAGTTCATAGCATCTTGAGTCATTTTGAGAGATTTCATAGTAAATTGATATAATTAAGATCATTTTTGAGCATTTGGATTACAAATTATAGCAATTTTGAGATAATTGAGCTAGATTAGGCATTTACTATCATAAATTTCTCATTCTAGGATTGTCATTAATAGAGATTAAGGCTGAGAGATCTATTAACAAAGCTTAGATAGAGATCCATGAGATGTTTATTGATTTGATTACAATTCTTTTCCATAGAATTGTAGTTAAATAAATCAATTTCATGAAGGTGTACTTTATTCACACACAATCATAAAATGCTTGCTTCCTATATTTGTTCCATTTAAAGCTCTGGTTCCCTTTCATCATAGTTGTAATGTGTTTAGTGATCTCAGATAAATCTGGTATGAACCTCCTCAAAAAATTGACATAGCCAAAGAAAGATTTAACCCTTGTCTTGCTATATGGTAGACTACATTGTTGGATAGCCCTAGCCCTTTTAGGATCAATCATGATTCCTTCTTGTGATACTATGTTACCCAAAAATTTACCTTCAATTACATAGAAAACTAATTTCTTTGGGTTCAAAGAGATCCCATGTTCTCTACACCTTTGTAATATTATTTCCAGATCATGCAAGTGGTTTTTTCTTTTCCTAGAGAAAATTTTCAGGTCGTCTAGGTAGATCACAATGATCTTATTATTCATATCCCCGAATGACAGGTCCATGGCCCTTTGGAAGGTGGCTTTGATATTTATCAGTATGAATGACACTCGGTTGTAGGCAAACATTATCCATGGCGTAGTGAATGCGATCTTATGTTGGTCACCTTCTTCAACTTTGATATGATTATAACCAGAGAAATCTTCAAGCATAGACATCATTTCTAACCCGACCATCATTTGCAAAATGTGATCCATATTAGGCAAGGTGTAATTTTCCTTGAGGGAGACCTGGTTTAAATTTATAAAATCCACACAAATCCTTATTTATCCATTTTTCTTGTGCATAGGGACTATGTTGGTCACCCAAGTATAGTTGTGGATTAGATATATGATTCTTTCTATCAACATAATATCTATTTCCCAGAAGATAGCATCTAATACATTACGATTGTAATTGAACTTCTTTTGACAGAAAGGGGTTGCATCTAGCTTCAGCGGAATGTGATTCTTAAACCTTCCACCCATAAAGTTATTCAAATCATCATAGCACCAGGCAAATACATTGTGATTTTTAATTAGAAGTTCTTACAACTTTGTCTTTTCCTCAGGAGTACAACATTTCCCGACATTCATTATTTTTGGATTTTGTGAGTCCCCAATGTCTATACTTTCATATTCACCTATGGTGTTATCCTTTTCATCTATTTTTTTGTTAATGTATGGACCGTGTCTGTTGAATAGTTTCTCTAAGGAGACCGTGCTTTTAGGAATTTTTTTCCTTTGAGTTGTACCTCTTATTAAAGAAGTTCTTTCTTACTATCAGGGGAAAACTCTTTACAATGGTTCTCACTTAATTTGTAATTGTTACCCAAAATTTCCTATCCTAGGCTTTTTGGCTTACAAGTGGAGTAAATGTGGCTCCCATAAGGGTTGAGACCAACTTGTATGAAATCTACCCATGGCTCTCTGGTTTCTTCCCTGTTTCTTCAAGGTTTCTAGGTCTGGTTGGAAAACCCTTGTTTCATTTTTATAAAAATCCTTTAAACCCTAGATCTTTAGTGAATGTTATAAAATGACATTACTTTTCTAGGCAACTTAAGTTCCTTTTTCCTATGTGTTTTAAAAGTTACCAACGAGCGGGGTTGTATTTCCTTTTCCTAGCGGGATTACTTTTCCTAAAGTTTATTTTCCTAAGTCTCGCAACACATTATTTCCCCCAGGCGTCAGTATATTCTTCTTCATCTGACGGTCATCACTTTGCCTCAACACCGAGATCACATGCTAAATATTCTTCAATTCATCATGTCCTTGTGCCATGTGTATAGTGGGGTTGTCTTTATTCAAAGTCAATGGCTTGTTAATCTCCAAGAAAGTTTCTTTTGATCATATGATTGGAATTTTACCTTATGCAGAAGATGCTCTTGATCGTTAATTCTTAAGCCATTGTGCCATGTCAACACATGTCAGGTTGTCAAAACTTGGGCCTGTCAGCAGCTTGTTAATCTCTAGACAGGTTTCTTTTGATCCAGTGGTCAGCACTTTGCCTTAGAGTTACGATGCAAGAAGTTTAATGCTTAATTCACTGTGCCATAATGACATGTGTCATTTCTGGTCAAGTGGGACCTGCAGTTGCACAAAAGGGGTTAAATTTAATGCTCGTTCTAGTTAGTATTCGTCGTGTGGTTGGCGCTTTGCCTTAAGGTAAAGGTGCTTGACAAATATTGTATAAGGCATCACACATTATTCAAAATGTGGAAAGGTGGCCAATCTAGGGTGGGTAAAGGTAGAGCAGGTTATATTGGATCGGATGTTGGGTGTTGTGCCTCAAGCACAAAGATGAAGGTAGATAATGACAAAGACATTGTGCTTGCTTGCCACGTGGCAGATCAGATCTTGAACTCGCAGGTGAATTAAATTAGATCAATGGTCATGTTTTAAAGTTGATAGAGGTTTGAATCTAAGCCGTTGATTGGGGATTCCATGCCACCTGTGATAGTTTACATTTAAAATTCAAATATTTAAATCCTTTTTTTAGATTTTTCATGGCGATGACGTTGTTTTCAAGTTGCAGACAAGGTAGATGGATCAGGCAGATTTTTTGGTCAAATTTATGATGTTGGGAGATATCTCCAAGATATATTTGATCATCTAGGATATTTTCCAAGGTGTGTTAATGTGTAGAGGTGACCATTTTAGGGTTTTCTTATTGTTTTGAAGGAATATCTTGTGTAAAACCCTAAGTTTCTCTAATCTGATCTGCATTGATGATGAATTGATTCCCGAGGCATTATGGTTGAGGATTTTGTATATAAGTAGTTTTAGAAGTTCTTGTAAAAGGAGGTTCGAAATGTGTAAGAGTTTTCTGTGACATTTTTCATGTCCTCAAACTTTTCATATGTCTGTAATTCTCAATTTTTCAGGCTTATGCAAGACTTTCTGTGGCATTTATCCTGCCCTCAGGTTTTCATATGTTTGGGATTCTCTCTAAAGCATAATACAGTGACTGAATGTTGAAGAAATTTGTGGGTTATCTTAAGTCCTCTTTATTTTCTGCATCTTTATGTACTATTGTGGATGATTGATAAGGATAATCTTGTGAATTTTGTTCATTCCTTGTTATCTTGTCTTATTTTTGTGCCTATTTTGTAGAGTGGATGTTTGTTTGCAGGTCATAGTCTGTGTCTATCTCCTTGAAGCTATTTCTGTGAAATCTTTTCTTTCCTTGAATAGTTCCATCTTAGACCTCCTTGTGAAACACTTTTGCAAGCCTATTCAGAAAGTTGTACTTGTTCTGATTCAGGGATTTCATACTAATTCTTAGCCATTGTGTTATAATTCATGTCATTTTTGGTGTATCACCTAATAGATTAAGTTATTACTTTATGTCTTTCAATTTCCTTCTTCCCTTCTCCTCCCAAGTTTATTTCAAGTACCAAGATCAAAATAGGTGATTATCCAAGAGGAACCGACCTAGAATCTGAAGGTCTCACTTCAAGTTTAGCAAGGTCCCACAACCTGGAAGTGATTCCCATGTTATACCAGATCACTAGACTCTCGAGTTTAGTAGGGTTCAAATTTTGTGTATAGCAATTCTGGCATGCCCAGTGGGACCCAAACAAGTTCATCTTTCAAGATTATGTTGTCTCTGATATGCTGATAACATAATATAGACCTAAAAGTGGTCATTGTCTTGCATATCTAGCAACTCTGCAAAGGTCTACTGGTTTCAAAAGATCAAATGTTGGTATGTTTCAAATATTTTATATTCAGAATTCTAGCTTATTGCATGAGTAGAGATGTCAAGTTATTATGGAAAGTTAGGCTACTCACCATCATATAATGAAAACAGTGCTCAATGGGTTAATCAGCAACCATACAAAAATCATCCAAAAGTGGTTTTTAGTCCGAGCTACCATATCATAGTAGGTTGTCAATATGTTCAAAATGCCCCTACATGAGATTATGAGCATGATCTACAATGGGAAGCATCATGGGCATAAAATAAATAATAAGAGAATCTAGGGGAGCAAGCTCGTCATGCATACCACCCACCCACCCCAAACCAGCCTATAATTCAAGAAGGTGCCAAGCCTTAATGGCAGTTTTCATGGACTCAACATCTTAGCTATCAAATGTTAGATCTAGTCAGGAATCCACCTTGTGAACCAATTCAAGGTTAGGGAGCTAAAAATAAGGTTCATATTTCTATTTCAAGTTTGATTCAACAAGTGACAGAGAGTCTAGGAGATGAGAAGCAAATGAACCAATTTGAACAGGAGCTTGATCGTCAAATTGTTGTCAAGGAAACAAAGCTAAGATTACAAATTATTGAACAAAAGGCTCTTGAGTGTAAGGTTCCAAGCTTCAAGCCTTTTGGGTAGTTTAAAATTCCAAGTTGGAGTACTCCCATATTCCAAGAGCCTGAAAATGAAGAGCCTATAGAGCTTTCATTTCCAAGTTTTAGTGACATCCTTTTAGCACATGAACCTATTATAGAACAATTGTAGCCTTGTTATGATCAACAAAAACATGAACATTATATTGAGACAAAGATGGTTTCAAGTGAGCAACAAAAAAATGACAGGGTCTTCAATTTTACAAGCTTAAAGGAGGGTCTGCCCCCTAAGACTACCTCTGAACACTCTAGATTTGAAATCCCAAGTTTCAAGCATCATCACCCTTTCCAAAACACCATATCTAAGGAAATTCAACCAACCACTCTACAAGATCAACTTGAGATTTGTATATCCCAAGAGACCCTTCCAATTTCTCAAGATACCAAGTTGTCGTGGCAACCTTCATGGACTCATCATTCTGGCTTTCAGATGCCAAGTCTTTTCAAGGCTACCAGTGAAACATGAGAGCAACGACTTGTGGTGGATAAGATTTCATATGATGAAGAAAAGGAAAAATCATGGTTGGTGTCGGGTGATGAATGTGACAAGTTGGAATAGCAAGGCATAAAAAAAGAAAATGATGCTCAACCTGAACTCTTGGTTGATTTATTTAATGAGATCCCTTCTTGTATTGAGCATGATGAGGAATATATGGTCATCACCACATGAACAAAAAATTTACAATAGTTGAAGGGCATAAGCCGTCATGATGATATGCCAATTCATGAACCTATAGTTGTGGAAGAGATTTCCCAAGAAAAGAGCATGGACAAAAACCTTAAGAAAAAAAAATTCAACATCCCAGAGGGTTTTTGTGACAGATTGGGTGAGGAATATTTATTCTCTAAGGAAAAGGTTAAAATTTATGAGCCTATTAAAGGGAGTCTTGTCTTGTAGGACATTCTTCCTAAAGATTCTATGCATGAGCATAAGTTGGAACCAAGTGCTAAAAATATTTAGAGAATTAGTAGTTTTGATGGGCTCCTAACTGACTTAAAAAGGGACGATGGTCCCCTGACCATGGAAGAGGAGTTGACATGGCTATTCATAATGTAGGAAAACCATGAGGATTCATAAACCAGAAAAGAGAGCTCCGAATATGTAATCTCAAAAGGATGCCTAATCAGACATTTTCCAAGAAAAAAGATGCAACCCCAGAGAACCAAGTTATACTCACACTTTCACTTCAGGATGATATACTTACTAAGGTAGGAGGATTCATTTTCATCTTCGAGGGGACGTTGCAATGGATTTTTAAGTATCACCTCATCCTCTATCTTTCCTTAGCCATCTACAAGTTTGTAAAGCATTCCAAATTTGGAAGGAAAGGTAGTTATTTCAGTGAACCAGTGAATGGTTTTGTTTGAGTAATTTTTTTTTTGTACTGGTTATTTTAGGGTAGGTTAGTTTTCCTACTTTCCCTAAGTGCTTTTGTGCAGTCAGTTGTTGTTGTATATAGGTCTTTTCCTTGTTTTGGTTTGCTTCGTTTCCTGTTGTTTTTCTCCCATTCTTTCAGTCCTCCTATTTCCCCGAGTTCTCACTTTTGTGTTTTTGTGACTCAATGCCCAATGGAATGACAAAGGCTACTATTTTTCATATGTCTAGCAAACAGACATTCGGGAGATTTCTCCAAAATGTTACCCAAAATTTCCTATCCTAGGTTTTTTGGCTTAAAAGTGGAGTAAATGTGGCTCCCACAAGGGTTGAGCCTAGATTGTATGAAATCTACTCATGGCTTTGTGGTTTCTTCCTTGTTTCTTCAAGGTTTCTAGGTCTGGTTGGAAAACACTTGTTTCATTTTTATGAAAAAACCCCTTAAACCCTAGGTCTTTAGTGGCTGTTATAAAATAACATTACTTTTCTAGGCCACTTAAGTTCCTTTTTCCCATGTGTTTTAAAAGTTACCATCGAGTGGGGTCGTATTTCCTTTTCCTAGCGGGATTAATTTTCCTAAGTCCTGCAACACTTTATTTCCCCTAGGCATCAACAGATTCTTCTTCATCCGATGATCATCGCTTTGTCTCAACACAGAGATCACATGCTGAAGATTCTTCAAGTCATCGCCTCGTTGTGCCATGTGTATAGTAGGGTCATCTTTCTTCAAAGTCAGCGGCTTGTTAATCTCCAAACAAGTTTCTTTTGATCATATGGCTTGTGTTTTCCCTTATGCAGAAGATGCTCGATCGTTAATTCTTAATCCATTGTGTCGTGTTGATGCATGTCAGGTTGTTAGAACTTGGGCCCGTCAATGACTTGTTAATCTCTAGGCAGGTTTCTTTTGATCCAGTGGTTAGCGCTTTGCCTTAGAGTTATGATGCAAGAAGGTTAATGCTTAAGCCATTGTGCTTGATGACATGTGTCCTTTCCAGTCAAGTGGGACCTGCAGTTGCATGATAGTTAATGCCTGTTCTAGTTAGTATTCGTCGTGTGGTTGGCGCTTTACCTTAAGGTAAAGGTGCTCGACAAATATTGTATAAGGCATTGTGCATCATTCGACATGTGGAAAGGTGGCCAATCTATGACGGGTAAAGGTAGAGAAGGTTAGATTGGATTGTACATTGGGCGTTGTGCCTCAAGCATAAAGATGAAGGAAGATAATGACAAAGCCATTGTGCCTGCATGCCACATGGCGAATCAGATCCTGAGCTCGTGGGTGACTTAAATTAGATTGATGGTCATGTTTTAAAGTTGAAAAAGGTTTGAATATAAGCCAAAAATTGGGGATTTTGTGCCACCTATGACCATTTACATTTAAAATTCAAATATTCAAATCCTTTTTTTAGATTTTTCATGGTGGTGGCGTCATTTTCAAGTTGCAGACAAGGTAGATGGATTAGGCAGATTTTGTTAGATTAGGCTGAAAGCTAATCTCCCAAGAACACTTGCATGCAAACCTGTCACATGGAAGAAGCAAAGACAGAAGATATAAAGAAACTATGGTAGCCAAAAAGTCAGAGGAGACATCATGTGCTCAAGAAAATAATATATTAATGATATGTTTCTAGATTATAATGTGATGATGAAAAACTTTGTATCTACAACAAAAGAGGTGAATCCTTATAAAGGAATCATGAAACCCTAAAAGGGAAACCCTAAGGTTAGATAAAGCAAACTAGAGTGAATAGGTGAGTTAGTAATTAGATCAAAATGATTTAATTAATAACTCAAAGGACTATTACTCTAACACCCCCCCTTAAGATAAGCTTAGGGAGAAGCAAACCCTAGGAAACTACTATAGAAATCAGGAAAGATGGGTCCCGGCAATAAGGTCTGATCAGGTACCCAAGTACAAGAAAAAAAAACTAGATGAAGGAAACTGAGCCTTCAATCTAGGAAAAGTCCCAAAAAGAGGAACAAGAAAGAGCAAGAAGCATCTCCGAAGCATGAAGTTGTAAACTTTGTCAGAAGAAACTGCTGGAACCCCCACTGAAGTGCATGACCAGGTAGAGAAGACAAAGTCTAAAGAGCTGATCAATCAAACCAAGGAAGCAATAGAACCAACAGGTGAACCCCCCCCATAATGTTGAACAGGGAGAGGTGACAGGAACACTGAAATGCAATGCCAGAAACATCTGCAGAAAGAAGAATCAGGAACACCAACAGTGTAATAGAAGTACAAGCACATAATAAAGGGTGGTGTCACCGACACACATCATGGGCTAATTTCATGGAAGGTACACTCACTTGACAAAGGTGGATGAGCACAAAATGACATAACATCATAACCCCCCATGGCACTTTATAACTGAGTGCAAGTACAACACACACAAGGTGTTTAAAATCCTAGAAATGTAGAATTAGGCACTTTATCACAGTGTGTTTATAGAATAAAGAATGCTACAGAAGAGAAGCATACAAGCTTAGAAGTCAGAAAGAAGAGTGAGCTAGAAAGATCAGAAGAAGAGATCCCAGGACCTGTAGAACCTAAGTAATCCGCTAGAGTGTGAAAGATGTCAAACTTGGAGGAGAGACAAATTGAAGAAAATCTAGAAAAAAAACCCTTGCAACTAAATAGCTCACTGAACTAGCTTTCCGACGATATCTGGTTTGCCAAAAATAGAGTCCGGATGAGTAAGATAGGGCTCCCAGAAGGCAAACGACAGACATCAGACTTTGACAAAAATAAATGCTATCAAAATAGAAAAACCCAAAACCCTAACCACCATCATCAGAAAGTTCTCATAAATATCTTTCTGACGGTATATGGAAGTCGAAAAAATACCCCCGTATGCTCAAGATAGAGTGAAAACAGTCCGGGGGGGTCAAAAAAGGCCTCAAAAATCAAATTTAAGCCCTTGGGGCTAAAAAAAATCTAGCCCCTGGGTGCATGGCTCGTGCAGGGGGTTGGGGCAGAGCCCCTGGTCACTGATATGACCAGCTGCTAGCAAAAGAAGGGCTAAAAGCCCTGCGGGTGGTAAACAAGTCGCCTAGCGGTGGAGGCGGGAACCGGGCAGTGGAGGCGGCCGGGCGAAGCAGCGGCCGAGGAAGCCGACGGCAGTGGTGCACAGAGCGGCGGGGCCGGTGCTGGTGGGGGTCGGGAGGTGGCGGGGGCCGGTGGCAGTGGGGACCAGAGTGGCAGGGCTGGGGAGCGCAGAGGCCGGCAGGGGCCGCTGCCGGTGGTGGTGGTGCCGCGACAGCGCCCACAAAATTTACACAGCCCGCATTGTTAAAAGGGAAAAAAACCTTAGAAAAATAGGTTTTTTTTATTTTTTTTCTCGGTTTCCATGTCGTACGGCACTGGAAACCAAAAAAAAATTGCCTCCAGAGTCCAGATGTCCAAAATAGACAAGTTTTATATGTATTCTGGGGTTTTTGGGTGCTCTGAGCTCAATGGAGATGTCCATTTGAGCTCAAAGTGACCAGAAATAAAACCCAAAACAAAAAATACATTAAAAACCTCTGAAACCCTTGAAAACCTTCTATTTCTGACACGCTTCAATGAAACACGAATAGTGAGCAGCAAGCGAGCTCTGATACCATGTTAGATTAGGCTGAAAGCTAATCTCCCAAGAATACCCACATGCAAACCTGTCACATGGAAGAAGCAAAGACAAGAGACAGAAAGAAACTATGGCGGCCAAAAAGCCAGAGGAGACATCATGTGCTCATGAAAATAATATATTAATGATATGTTTCTAGATTACAATGTGATGATGAAAAACTCTGTATCTAAAACAAAAGAGGTGAATCCTTATAAAGGAATCACGAAACCCTAAAAGGGAAACCCTAAGGTTAG
>JAGRRI010041645.1:0-10889 GCA_018584345.1 Thuja plicata
CTTTCCAAGTGACTCGAGATTTTGCTTTGATTCATGGTTAGTTTGTTTGTTATGCATGCGTGTATTTAATTCTTATCAAAGCAAGAGATTTGATTTTGTCTAAGAACAAAATCACAGTGTATCCCACTGATTGAGGAACATAGTCAAATAGGAAATAATGTCATATGAAGCTTGAAAGGTTAAACATTTGTCTTTGAACCAAGATGCAAAATGTATCTAGATTTTTACGAACCATGTAATTTTTGCAATGCATAGTAGAGTTGTTTAGTGTCATAACCAAAGATTTTAATATATAGGGTGATTGGGGGTGTAGGTTGGTGTGAGATTTAACTCTTTTGTTAATTGTAACTTTATTGTATTGAACATTTGTTTGGCAGCCCTACAGCCTGACCTGGATGTAATTTATTCTTTGAGCACAACTCTGTAGCAGAGCAAATCTGATTCAATGTACAGGAATGTAAAGCCCATTTCTCGAAATCCCCCAAAACTATTTGCACCTTCTGAATAGTTTCCATGAATTTTGGCATGCAACCTATTCTAGGTGTTATTTGACTTTTGGACGGTTGCTCTATGGGTTGCGGCCTGCGACCTATTCTGGGTGTTATTTGTCTTTTGGGCAGACAGAGTGCACTAGAAACTTTCTTTGTTTCCATTCTTAAGGGATTCTGTATTGCATAGCTTTTCAATTGTTTGTTCTCGTTTAAGAGAAAAATAAAAGCTGGTTGTTCTCAATCAACGATGATTCAAAGAAAATGGCTTTTGAACCATCTTCAGATTACAAAAATATTGTTTTAATTGAAACTAGCGACCTTTAACTGGGTGTAGCTTGTCCTGTTTGCCAAACTTTTTGTCAAATAGCTTATTTCCAGAAAGCTATGTTGCTAAAGTAGTGACAAATAGTGTTGATAAGGCATTGTACAAGCCCCAACATTACGAATGATCCTGTGAGGAAACTCTCACCTCATCGTTGGGACAAGGATATAGACAATATCCAGGCATAAAAAAAAAGTAGAGAACTTCAAATTTGTAATATATGAAGAGTGTAAGAAAACTTAATGTTGCTAAATTAACTAAAAAGATGATTCTAGTTCCAAAAAAAAGGGTGTGTATCTTTTGGTTCAAAACTTGTCACTCAATGATTATTGTGGTCTATTGCTTCAATACTAATTTCTTTTCATTACATCAAATTTCATCTTTCTATGAAGAATCCTTGGTGAATCTTGTCTCACTTAAACTATGATACTGTCTATATTGTTTGTTCAATAATATGACTGATGTTCTTTAATAGTGTTTTGCCTCTACTATTGGTCTCCAATTAAGTTGCTGGTTTTGGGTGCCTATCATATATTGTATAACTCTATTATGTCAGGTCTTTAAAAATTTGTAAAGCGTTACTATGAACAAAATCTAGTGAGCCTTAAATGCGATTTGCCTACTTTTCTGTAGTAGATGTCACATAGATATGCCTTGTAATTTAAAAGTATTTCTTGAAACAAGATGGATTATAAAAATTTGTTTTTGTTGCCTTTTTTTGTTATAGTACTAGCAATGTTGGCTTCCTCTGCTTGAAAATCACACTAATTTCAACTTTGCTCTTGTTGTCTTTTTTGTTACAGTAGTAGCATTGCTGGCTTCCCCTGCTTGAAAATCACACTAATTCCAACACTGCAAAATTTTCCCTCTACATATATTTACCTTCATGTTTCTTGAAGAATTCAAGCATACATATTTTTATTTTGCAAATTATGGGAATTTTATATGCTTACAAATATATCACTGCTGTGGTGAAATATGCATGAAAATAAGGGAAGTCAAAGTTCTCATGCATTGATTTTATTTTGAGGAATTTTATGTAAGAACGTTCGAAACTCAAGCATTTACACTTAGATAAAAAGTTAAAACATGTTTCTTATGCTTTGTAGAAATATTTCTATTAATTTTGGTTTGATGAACACTTCCATCGTTTAAGAGAGTGAATTGGTCTAAACTTGAAACTTGAAATCCATTGCTTTGGTCAATGTGTTCCCTAGGCTTGGTGGAAATATTTCTATTAATTTTAGTTGATGAACATTTCATCTTTTGAGAATGAATTTATCTAAAATTCAAACTTTAAGCCCATTGTTTTGGTCGGTCATCTTTGAGGTACTTTTGGAGGTTGGGTGTTAGATAAGAACCAAATGACTTTGAAGCTTAGGTACTTTTGGAGGTTGGGTGTTAGATAAAAACCAAAGGACTTTGAAGCTTGTAGCATTTGTAGTTTCTGTTTAGAAGAATGGAAGCCTTGTTGTGACCTTTTCACACATCGCCCCATTGCAAATGAGGACCCCACTTTTTTTCATTGCCCTTTTCTTTTTGGCTTGCTTGGTCTCGGTAGCTTTTGGCTCAATCCCCTAAGGTTCCCCGTGTTTTGATGTGAGAATTGGTAAAATTTGGCCAAGTCTAGAAAAGTGTTGTCCACATGACTCCTAGAATGGAAATTGTGTGTTTGTCTGTGAATTAGGTCAGGTGTGAATGAGATTAATCTTTAAAAAAGAATGTCAGTGAAATTTTGAAGATCTTGACATACTTTCTATTTTTGGAAATTTCTATTTTTAGTATGTTTCACTGCGTCCCAGAATGACCTTATTTTAAGTTTGGAAGTATTCACTATTTTTAGCAGTGTCTATTTTTAGTAAATTCCTTTACCTCTTGAATTGGCCTTATTTTGACTTTGGAACAACTTACTATTTTTAGAAAGTATATTTTTGGTAGGTCTATTTTGGGAACAAGTGAGTTATGACTGATCAAGAGACAAAAGGGTATCCAATTCTCTATCCAAAAGAATAAACAAATGAGATCGTCAATCAAAAAATGGTGAAGTCTGGAAACACCCTTGAAATATCCAAAAGTGGAAAGGCATAAAAAACATCACAAATTCTAAAATTTTAGAATGAAGAAAAATCTACGATTGGAGGAAAAATCCACAACTTGAAGAAAAATCCACGGCTTCAAGAAAAATCCATAGCTTCAAGAAAAATCCATGACTTCAAGAAAAATCCTCGACTTCAAGAAAATTCCATGACTTCAAGAAAAATCCACGACTTGACGAAAAATCCACGATTTGTAGAAAAATCCTCAACTTGAGGAAAAATCCATGACTTGAAGAAAAATCCACGGCTTTAAGAAAAATCTAGGGCTTCAAGAAAAATCCACGACTTGAAGAAAAATCCATGACTTGAAGAAAAATCCTCGACTTGAAGAAAAATCCACGACTTGAGGAAAAATCCACGACTTGAAGAAAAATCCTTGACTTTAAAAGAAATCCACGACTTGAGAAAAAATCCACGACTTCAAGAAAAATCCACAACTTGAGGAAAAATCTATGATTTGAATAAAAATCCTCAACGTGAAGAAAAAATCCTTGACTTGAAGAAAAATCCATGACCTCTCCAAAATCCTCCCTCCAGGAATGGTGGAGCACGAGTCAAGTCAGTCAAAGGAGAATTTGCAAGAAAAAGAAAATCTTCCAACATGTGAAAATTTTGGAAAGTTGTTAAATTCCAAAAATGTTAAAATCCAAAAGGTGATATCTTGGAAATTTTATCAAAAAATTTAAAAATCCAAAATTTTGGAAAATTTAAAAAAATGGAAAAACTTGAAAAAATGGTTGAGTATTGGAAAATTTCTCCTTCATGGAAGGAAAAATGGCTAAGTGTTGGAAACTTTCTCCTCCATGAAAGGAAAAATGGCTAAGTTTTGAAAAAATTCTCCTTCACGGAACAAAAGAATTGGAAATTTTGAAAAAAATAAAAAATCTTGGAAAATTCCAAAATCTTGAGAAAAAGGGAATCTTTGGAAAATAAAGAAAAAAGAGGGTCAAAGTGAATTTAAAGAATGAGAAGAGGGGAAAGCGTGCAATTTTTTAAGTAAAAGTGATAGAGAGAGAAAGGATCTTTCGAGGAGAGAAAAAATGAGGAGAGAGTTTCTTTCTGAAGGGAGAAATTTTTATATTTAGGGTTCTATGAGTTTGAATTTTATTCCCAGTATGGAACGATATGTAAAGTGTCTTCTATCTTATTTCCTTACATGACTCTTACGTTTGTTATTTCATTTTGCAGGAGGAAGAATTCTAGTTTTGGATGTTCGAGGAGGACACTCTTGTCGGAGGGTTCCGGTTCCGATGTTAAAGATGTAAGTGATCCAGTTCAAGACATTCATGGTTCCAAGCTTCAAAAGATCAAAGTTCAACTTGTAAATTCAAGACTATGACCAAGATAGTTATGTGCGAAGAAATTCCATAATCACAGATGAGGGAATCTAAATCCACTGTCAAGAAGAATAATTCCCAAGCAACCATAGAAGGAAGAAACTGATCAAAGAAGAGATAATTTCAAGAGAAGTAATCAAAGTTGGATCTAGGTTACAAAATGATCGATTGCTGACATGACGCCCAATCATCTACACCATCTATTCAAAGATCTTCAAGTCAAAGTCAGTGTATGTAAGGAAGGGAATTAAGGTTAATCCATTCAAGGCAAAATAATGCATTTAATGCATAGTGGGCATGCTTAGTGAACATTTATTGCACCCCACTTTCTTTTTGAGAATGCATGCATAATGGGTACTTAATGCCCACTATGATAGTGGATTCATTTTTCATTAATGTAGATTCCTTCTTCCTTGACCTAACCCTAATTAGGGCTTAGGTGGAAAAATCTGGGCCAAGGGTTATTGTTTTAATCTAGGCCACCCATTGTAATCGTGGACCTATATAAAGGCCTCATTTCTCATTTGTAAGGAGCAAACTTTGAGATTGTTGCTAAAGAGATACTAAGACAATAAAGTTTTCATTATTGGTTTCATGGTGAATACTTGATGTGTTTTAGTGCTTGCTTGGTTTCATAATTCCCTCATTTAGTTTAGATTAGTTGGATAATGTTAGATGAAGTGTTGTGATTGCAACATTAAATATGATGGTGTTCTGATGAGTTCCTTTGGTTCATATTATTGACATTTTACTGATTGTAAATCATTGTACAAAGTTAGCTTGAACCTCATTCATGCATATGCTTAACTTCTGTCATTCGCCTACATTGTTCTTCATGATGGTGTCTGTGGTGGTATGAAAATCCTCTGCATAAACGTTGAAGATTGTACTAGTTCTCGTGTAGTTGTAGCATAACTTAGTGAAGCAAAACCTGGTTATTGGGAAATTTTCCACCAAAGTATCGACTATTGCTATCATTACCCTTAGGAGTAGATTAAAACTTCTAAACCCTACTTCCTTTTTCTTTCCGCATATTTTGAAAATTCCAAAAAGGTATTTCATTGCAAATATTTCAAGTCTAAAAATGTAAGGCCCCTTGTGATATTCAGAAAATCACATTTACCACCGAGCTTATCCAAGGTCAAGACCTGACATAGAAAAAGGAACCTTGGAGTGACCTATATGATCTTCTCGCAATCTTAGCATATACAAAACTTTGATCAAGAGAGGATAGGATACCTTGGTGTTTTGTTGTACTATTTTGTGGGTCGTAAAACACACATCAATAGAAACTGGTGCTAGAAGGAGGGCGAATTAAATTTTATTCTTTGATCAATTTAGAAAATCAGATCATTGGTTATACACAAACCCTCCATTTCATGCCATAAATAGAAACTAGTGCTAGAATGAGGGCTGAACATCAAATTTTTCATTTCACAATCAAAAACATCAAGTGAAGAAATTCCATTAGATGGAAATTACATAAGCTTTCAAACATCAACTAAGAGATATGTTAGATCTCTCAAAAGTGAAAAAATCCAAAAAAAGTGAAAAATCCAAAAGCCAAATAAAAATCAAAAAGCGAAAATCCAAATTAATAAAAAATGTCGATGGAGGAGAAACCATTTCATATATTTCTCCATCAAGACAGTCTCCTAGTGGATATAGTTTAGATTCAAGAGGATTTAAATGCACACTTGTACCCCAGGAATTCGTCTCAATTTGTCATACTAGGGATGTGTCGAATTCATGAGACTACCAAGCATGAGGAGATGAATTGCTTGACCTTCTTGTTGAGGATAGAGCTAGTGTTGCAAGGGAAGATTTTCTTTTGGGATGTTCCGAAGCTGGAATTGTGCATAAGGCCCGATGATAATTATAATGGAAATTTTTCTTTCTCAAGGTTCAAGTTGAGAATTCAAAATCAGATTGAGATTGGTAATATATGACTCGAAGGTGTGTTTCTTCCCCATTGGTGTCGGATTCACAATGCATCTCACTCAGAATTCACTTGTCAAATTTGTGGAGAAGCCATCAATCAAGTTAGATATCAACTTAGATTATTAGAATTACCATGGAAATGCATCCGAAATGGGTATCTCAATCCTACAATAAAAATATCAATGCATTACAATGTCATCCGATTATGGAGGAAGAAAATTAGAAGAAGATGGTACAATTGAATCAAGCATTCCAGGTAACAAAGATTGTTCCTACATCACACCCGAAGAAGAATTTGTTGGAGTCAAGATCAAAGAAGCCATAGAAGACCTTCAAGAAATGACAAGTCATATTCAACGCTTGAAAGCATCAGAACATGAGGATTAAATGGTTATTCCAAGTGAAGAAAGACAATCCCGTGACAAAGAAAATTGTTCTAGTAACTCTCATGAAGGAGAAAATTTTGATGAACGTTTGATCTTGCAACACAAGGAGTTTCCAAAAGGAGAAATCCTTGAAAAGGTAGTCCATTCACATATTGCTAAGATGGAGGAACTGTTGAGTGCCTTCGAACAAGATGAAACATCAGATTATGAACTAGCCACCATGATGCAAGAAAAATCAGACAACTAATTCGAATTGGTGCTAGGTCCACTAATCAAGATCCAAGGAGATATTTTAGAAGAGATTGCACAAGAAGAAATACTAGACAATGAGAATATTTCTATAATAAAAGAAGAATATAAAGAGCCATTTGGGTTGGTGGTACACCCATCACTGAAGAAACAAGAAGAAATAGTGGATGAAATGTTCCATATTTCCAAATTTCTAGTTGAATCATGTCACAACAAGCCCGCTATGGAGTGTGAAGTTGATCAACATATCTCAAGTGCAAGAGGGATGGTACGCCACTAGCTTCATCCTCCAGATGCAATATATGACAATACGCAAGAATTATTTCCCAAGAATGAAGATGACAGGTTTGTCTCTTTCCTTACTCTTAATTTTGAATGTTATGAATTTGATTATGGAAATTTAGGAAGAACTTGTTTATGGATTAATCATGATCCTGAGGAGTTACCCCAATTGCTAATCTTTCCTAAGGATTTGATTGAGTTTGAGATTTGTGTTGTGAAGGATTACTTTTCAGAGTTTAGGGATGAATTTGCAAGAATTTGAACTATGACTAATACCATGTTGCTCCTGCACATCTTGAGGAATCATGTTAGGAGTTGTGTATATTTCAATTTTTTGAGTTTTGTCCATTCAAAGTTTTTGTTTTGTTAGAGTAGGTTTCCTTTTAGTTTTGGTTTTCTTTAGAGGGTTCCATTTTTGTGAGAAAGGCGGTGCATCTCAAGAACCTCTAGCACCTCTACTTAGTTATGTTTAGTCAATTTATTGGATAACTATTTGTGAAGTGCTTTAGAATCCAAGGTTTTTCTTTTTCAACTTTATCGTTTGGTTAGGAAGTGTCCTCGACTTGGAAGTTTAATCATTTATTGTGTCATAACATCGGTTTTCCATGATTACTATATCATTTCACACCAAATCAATTGCTGTGAGTCATTTAATATTCTTTGGGAGAAGTCATGTCTTGTGAAAAATTTAAAATCTTTCTTCAGCACCACTGTAATTCCCTAACCCATAATGAGCTTCATTGCTCACAAGCCAAGAAAAAAGGAAAGAAATACAATATCAAAAGAAAGAAATAGGAAAGAAAAGAAAATTAAGATTGAATGATTGGCTTTGGGAATACGCAGACATCTCTACAGGTGTTTGAAAGAATAATTTGCTGGAAGTAGAGCGATCTCCGTGGGATTACAACGACAACCTCTCGGGGCTATGGATGCCTGACTAGTAGCGAGGCAATGTCCATGATGCTTTTGGAGTCAAGAGGAATGTATAACTTGTCATGACAAATCTCAGGGATTCTAAGTGTTCTTGTTGAGCAGGAATAATGCATTTGTACACACCTATGTAATCACGGACGAAGAGGTTGTGATCCAGTACTTGATTTTTTTCCTCCCTTTTTTAGTCTTCTTCCTAGTCTTTTGATCGCTTAGAAGAAATTTTAGATTTCAGGTATGGAGCAAATTTTATCCTTGAAATGTTCAGGAACATTTATTCAAGTTGTTGCTAGATGTGGTGACATTTTCACACATCGCCCCATTGCAAATGGGGACCCCTTTTTTTGTTGCCCTTTTCTTTTTGGCTTGCTTGGTCTCGGTAGCTTTTAGCTCAATCCCCTAAGGTTCCCTGTGTTTTGATGTGAGAATTGGTAAAATTTGGTCAAGTCTAGAAAAGTGTTGTCCACCTGACTCCTAGAATGGAAATTATGTGTTTGTCTGTGAATTAGGTCAAGTTTGAATGAGATTAATCTTTAAAAAACAATATTAGTGAAAATTTGAACATCTTGACATACTTGCTATTTTTGGAAATTTATATTTTCAGTATGTCTATTTTTAGTAAGTTTCACTCCGTCCCGAAATGACCATATTTTGAGTTTTGAAGTACTTACTATTTTTAGTAGTGTCTATTTTTAGTAAGTCTATTTTTAGTAAATTTCTTTGCCTCCCAAATTGGCCTTATTTTGACTTTGGAACAACTTACTATTTTTAGAAAGTCTAATTTTGGTAGGTCTATTTTGGGAACAAGTGAGCTATGACTGATAAAGAGACAAAAGGGTATCCAATTCTATATCCAGAAGAATAAACAGATGAGGTCATCAATCAAAAAATGGTTAAGTCTGGAAACACCCTTGAAATATCTAAAAGTGGAAAGGCATGAAAAACATCACAAATTCTAAAATTTTAGAATGAAGAAAAATCCAGGACTTGAGGAAAAATCCACGACTTGAAGAAAATCCATGGCTTCAAGAAAAATCCACAACTTAAGGAAAAATCCTCTTCCTTGAAAAAAATTCAACGACTTTAAGAAAAATCCACGACTTGAGGAAAAATCCACAACTTCAAGAAAAATCCACGACTTGAGGAAAAATCCACGACTTGAAGAAAAATCCTCAACTTGAAGAAAAATCCACGACTTGAAGAAAAATCCATGACTTGAGGAAAAATCCACGATTTGAAGAAAAATTCGTGACTTGAAGAAAAATCCACGACTTGAGGAAAAATCCACGACTTGAAGAAAAATCCTTGACTTTAAGAAAAATCCACGACTTGAGGAAAAATCCACGACTTGAGGAAAAATCCATGATTTAAGGAAAAATCCTCGACGTGAAGAAAAAATCCTCGACTTGAAGAAAAATCCATGACCTCTCCAAAATCCTCCCTCCAGGAATGGTGGAGTGCGAGTCAACTCGGTCAAAGGAGAATTTGCAAACAAAAGAAAATTCTCCAACATGTGAAAATATTGGAAAGTTGTAAAATTTCAAAAATGTTAATATCCAAAAGGTGAAATCTTGGAAATTTTATTGAAAAATTTAAAAATCCAAAATTTTGGAAAATTCCAAAAAATGGAAAAACTTGAAAAAATTGTTGAGTATTGGAAAATTTATCCTTCATGGAAGGAAAAATGGCTAAGTGTTGGAAAATTTCTCCTCCATGAAAGGAAAAATGGCTAAGTGTTGAAAAAATTCTCCTTCACGGAACAAAAAAATTGGAAATTTTGAAAAAAATAAAAAATCTTGGAAAATTCTAAAATCTTGAAAAAATGGGAATCTTTGGAAAATAAAGAAAAAAGAGGGTCAAAGTCAATTTAAAGAATGAAAAGAGGGGAAAGCGTGCAAGTTATGAAGTAAAAGTGATAGAGAGAGGATCTTTCTAGGAGAGAAAAAATGAGGATCTTTATATTCAGGGTTCTATGAGTTTGAATTTTATTCCCAATGTGGAATGAGATGTAAAGTGTCTTCTATCTTATTTCCTTGCATGATTCTTATGTTTGTTATTTCATTTTACAGGAGGAAGAATTCTAGTTTCGGATGTTCGAGGATGACACTCTTGTCGAAGGGTTCCCGTTTCGATGTTAAAGATGTAAGTGATCCAGTTCAAGATATTCATGGTTTGAAGCTTCAAAAGATCAAAGTTCAACTTGTAAATCCAAGACTATGGCCAAGATAGTTATGTGCGAAGATATTCTGTAATCACAGATGAGGGAATCCAAATGCACTGTCAAGAAGAAGAATTCCCAAGCAAGCATAGAAGGAAGAAACCGATCAAAGAACAGATCATTTCAAGAGAAGTAATCAAAGTTGGATCTGGGTTACAAAATGATCCATTGCTGACATGACAACCAATCATCTGCACTAGCTAGTCAAAGATCCTCAAGTCAAAGTTAGTGTATGTAAGGAAGGGAATTAGGGTCAATCCATTGAAGGCAAAATAAAGCATTTAATGCATAGTGGGCACGCTTAGTGGTCATTTATTGCACCTCACTTATTTCCCACTATGATAGTGGATTCATTTTGTATTAATGTAGATTCCTTCTTCCTTGACCTAACCCTAATTAGGGCTAAGGTGGAAAAATCTGGGCCATCGGTTATTGTTTGATCTGGGCCACCCATTGTAATCGTGGACCTATATAAAGGCCTCATTTCTTATTTGTAAGGAGTGAATTTTTAGATTGTTGCTAAAGAGCTACTAAGACAATAAAGTTTTCATTGTTGGTTTCATGGTGAATACTTGATGTGTTTTAGTGCTTGCTTGGTTTCATAATTCCCTCATTTAGTTTAGATTAGTTGGATAAT
>JAGRRI010041650.1:0-10053 GCA_018584345.1 Thuja plicata
GCATCTAAGGAAATGGTCACAAAGTTGCAGTTGGAGAGGATGAAGCATCTGAAGCCCCATCAGATCTCATAGATCAAGGATGAGCATACATTAATGGTGAGTGAATAATTTTTTGTGAATTTGAAAATTGGAAAGTATTATGATAAGGTGTTTTGTGATATTATGCCAATGGATTGTTGTCACATCTTGTTGGGTAGACCTTGGCAATATGATAGACATGCTATACATAATGGAAGATTGAATAGATATTCTACTTGGGTTGATGAAAAGAAAAAAGTTTTTTTACCTTTAGTTGAGGAATCTACTGGTGAGATATGTACATCTGTAAAAGTTTGTTTGATGGAAGGTAGACATTTTGTTAAGGATTTGAAAACAAATGGTATCTGTTATGCTTTGATTCCTAACAAATCGAGTAAGAATACAGAAGATGAAATTCCTATAAAAGTTGAGAAGTTACTCACTAAGTACAATGAGAGATATCAGTCATTGTATGGATATGATTCCTAGAGCTATTTTTTTGAACAAATCACCACATTAGTTAACACCGACTGAGAATGAAGAGATTAACCGACAAGTTCATGAATTATTGGACAAAGGCTTGATCCGAGAAAGTTTGAGTCCATGTGTAGTACCAGATGTATTGGCACCTAAGAAGAATGGAGAGTAGTGATTGTGCATTGATTCAAGAGAAATAAATAAGATCATAGTGAAGTATAGGTTTTGTATACCGAGAATGGATGACATAATGGATTGTTTGAATAGAGCAAGAGATTTTACCAAAATTGATTTGAAGAGTGGATATCATCAGATCAGAATAAGAGAAGGTGATGAATAGAATATTTATTTCAAGACAAAGGAAGATTTGTATGAGTGGTTGGTTATGTCTTTTGGTTTAACTAATGCATCGAGTACATTTATGATGTTAATGAATGAAGTTTTGAAGAAATTCTTGAATAAATGTGTGATTGTATACTTGGATGATATTTTGATATTCAGTAAGACTAGAGAAGAGCATTTGATGCATATAAGGAAAGTATTACAGAGATTGAAAGAGGAAGAGTTGCTAATAAATCTGAAAAAGTGTTCCTTCATGATAGAAGAGCTTGTGTATTTGGGTTTTGTGATTTCAGTTGATGGTTTGAAGATGGATCATGAGAAGGTTGAAGCTATAATCAATTGGCCTACACTTGAGAATATCAGTGAGGTAATATCATTTCATTGATTGGCAAGTTTTTATAGGAAGTTTGTCAGAAATTTCAGTTCTATTTGTAATGCTATGACTGAGACAATGAGAGGAAACAAAAGATAATTCAAATGGTCACATGGAGATGATAAGAGTTTTGATACTTTGAAACTGAAATTTGTTGAATTACCTCTGTTAGCCTTATCTAATTTCAATAAGGTATTTCAAGTTGAATGTGATGCAAGTGAAAGTGCAATTGGATTTGTGTTGACTCAAGAAGGTAAACATGTTGCTTTCTTTAGTGAAAAGTTGAATGATGCTAAGAGGAAATGTTTTGTCTATGATCAAGAGTTCTATGCTATTGTTCCAGCTATGAATAAATGGAGACATTACTTGATTCCAAATGAATTTGTGTTCTATACTGATCATAAGGATTTACAATATATGGGTAGTCAATATAAGTTGAATCAGAGACATATGAAATGGGTAGAGTATTTACAGAGTTTCACATTTGTGATTAAACATAAGAGTGGAGTTTCTAACTAAGTTGTTGATGCATTGAGTAGAAGGTCTTTGTTGACTGAAATGAGAATTGAGGGTCTTGGTTTTGATGATATGAAATATTTGTATGAAACTAATCCTGATTTTTGAGTAGTGGAGAGTGTGCAAAGAACCTATTTCGAATCAATAAAGTAAGTATGAGAGCTATTTCATTTGGGAAGATATGTTGTTTAAAGGTATTCAATTGTGCATACCAAGAGGTTTAATGAGAACTAATTGGATTAAGGAAAAACATAGTAGTGGATTGGATGGACATTTTGGTATTGGTAAGACATTGAGTTTGTTGAAGGAAAAGTATTTTTTGCCTCAGTTGCATAAGGATATTCAGAAATTTGTGAAATTTTTTTGAGTTTGTCAAGTTGCAAAAGGAGTAAGTCATAATACTGGATTGTATACACCAATTTTTGTTCCTGAGAAACCTTGGAGTGATATCAGCTTCGATTTTTTTCTTGGTTTACCAAGGAAAGAAAAACGTAATGATTCCATATTTGTTTTTGTGGATAGATTTTATAAGATAACACATTTCATACCATGTAGGAAAACATTGGATGTAGTATATATAGCAGTTAATTTCTTTAAGGAGATTTTCAGACTACATGGATTACCGAGGAGTATTATCTCTGACCGAGACAGTAAGTTTGTTAGTTATTTTTGGAAAACACTTTGGAAGAAGTTGGATACTAATTTGAAATATAGTTCTACACTTCATCCACAGGATGATGGAAAAACAAAGGTTGTAAACCGAAGTTTGGGTAACTTGTTGAGATGCCTAGTTGGAAACACACCAAGTAATTGGGATTTGATGTTGGCACAAGTATAGTTTGCATACAACAGTTCTGTGAATAGAAGTATTGGAAAGACACCTTTGAGATTTTTCATGGGACACAACTGAGAGGTATATCAGAATTGAGATATATTGTTGGAGAAGAGAAAAGAAGTGTTGAAGAATAAAAATTTGCTGGGTTCATGAAGACATTGCATGAAGATGTAAAATAGAAGCTAGAGAAAATAAATTAGACATACAAAGATAGAGCAGACAGATCAAGGAGACATAAAAGTTTTAAGTTGGTGATGCAGCTATGGTTCATTTTAAGAAAGGAAGATTTCCTATTGGAACAGATGGTAAATTAAAGATGAATAAATTTGGACCTTGCAAAATACTGAGAAGATTTCATAGTGGAAATTCTTATAAAGTTCAATTACCTACATGGATATATCACCTATATTCAATATTTTAGACTTGTATGAATATCATGAACCTGATGAAGAAGTGGCAATACCAAGTGATTATCCTAAGAAATAGATAGAGGAACTTGAACAAATTTTGAAACAGAGAGTTAGTAGAAGTACAAGAGGAAAGGAATACATGGAGCATCTGGTAAAATGGAAGAATTGACTATTGAGGACTCATCTTGGATTTCTTAATCTAAGTTGGATTCATTTTAGGTTGGACATGATACATGATTTAGGGAATAATTTCTTGTAACCCTAGGTGTTTGATGCAGGAGAATCTTGGGTCCTTGGTAATCTTTCTCAACCAAAAATGTGTTTACTTTTATTCTTTAGCTTGGTCGGATGCTGTTCGGTGAGGTACTATGTTACCCTATTTCTTGGGTATGCTTGTTCCGAGTTTCTTTCTGTTTCTTGGGTATGTTATTTCTGAGTTGGTTTTTTTTTCTAGGGTATGCTTGATCCGAGTTGGTTTTTTTGTTGCTTGGATATGTTCGTCCTGAGTCATTTTCTATTTCTCAGTGATTTGTGTTCCTGAGCTATTGTTGTTGCTCAGTAAGCTACTTTCGAGTTGTTTATCCTGATCTGGATGACTTTAACATTTAATTTCCATAGTGTAATTTATGTGGGGTATCTCATTGGGATCTATGTGGACCTAAATATGGGTCTCCCTTATGGATTCGATTTCCAACCTCTTGGTGGAATCTTTTGTGTATTTGTTTCTTTGTTCTCAGTTTTAGGCATCAATTTTAGGAGAAGATAGTAAATTTTAGATAGAAGATTATCTGTTGAGATATTGTAAGGCAGGTCTATGCCCTTGCATGTATGAAGATCATTTTGTAATTCATTGAATGTATATGGCCAAAACTAGGAAGGCCTTACAACCCAACATGTAATGAGTTTGGTCAATTAATGAAATAAAAAGATGTATGCTACTTCTTCTCTCACTCTGTGTGTTTTGGCTTCTGCATTATTGTATCTGCAAGATGGTTTGGTATTTGGGAGTGCCTTTGGCCCCTCTTACTAACCCTCCTTACATCAGATAAGTCAGGTTTGAAGACAACTGCACTGTCATATACTAAGCAACCTTGACACATTTTCTTTGGTTGATCTCTATCATATGGTCTTCATGATTGGTCTCCCAAATACGATGTTCCTCCTTCAAGCTATAGAATGCACACTTGCCCTGATTTTATTTGCGTTAAGTCTTTTTCTATTCAAACCATTCGAATCTTGATCTATCTTTCATAAATGAGTCCCACCTTTGATCATTTGATGAGTCTTCACCCGCATCATCTTTTCAAATAGTTGGGAGACACCGTTCAACTTCGTCCTCAAGCATAGGTCAATGAATGCACAAAATGTAGCTATACTTATACTTGGAGATCCCTACATATCAAGGATCAGGTCTAAGATATTCTATTATGTGCCAAATATCTCTATCATAAGGAGTAGGATAAAGCATTAATTTGGATTATATAATGCATTGTTGGTGTGATGTGCATTGTGTTTGCTAAAAGAAGATGTACCCCTGTTAACATTCAAAGCATTGAATTTAAATTCCTTCATAAACTGGTGATGATACTTTCTCTATCCTATTTGGGCGACCATATTAATGAATCTTATTCAACCTATTGGGATATCATTTTCGCCAATAGCTCTAGAATTGTGTTAGGCTCGATCCCTGTGTTTTATAAGACAATGTCATGGTATGTCTTGGATATTTAAACCCTAGTTGTCAAACCACCTCCAACTAAGCTCAGGGACTAGTTAAAAATTTAAATGCCAATTCTCAATTGAGGAGAGAAGGATATACTCTTGAACTTTCCATTTTTGAATCTTTGAAACCATGAGCCATCTGAGCATTGTGCCACTAAAATTACAAATTGACTGGGGTTGGGCCTATACTATTGAACCATCAACCATTAGTTGTTTGAATCAATGAACTTAAACCATCAAACTGTGCTTTAAAATATGAACTCTGGACTGGTGAACTTGAAATGAAGAGTGGTCTTTGAACTTGCACTCCCGATCTGATGAATCTGCATTTCAAACTCTAAACATTGAACTTTTATGGTTCAAAGTTCAAGTTCAGCACAACCTTGGAACACTTTCTCCTCACAAATAAAGGTTTATAGAAGCATCATTAGTAATTAAAACCCCCAAGAAACTAAAATGATTTGATAAATCCTTCTATGACACTGATTCTTGAAAATTTAAAAATTGGGTGCTGGAGGCAAGCCAACACTAGTCATGCCTTATGTGTTATTTTGTAGTGTCACTTGACACAAGTGTGTAAGATGTGTTAGAACCACTTGTCATTGTAACTAGGATAAGTTTGAAACTAACTAGATAGTTAACTTGGAGAGTTCTCATGCTCACCCCAAGGTTAGGAAACCTTTAAGTGGGTCAAAGTTAGTTGAAACTCATAGGTTAACTTTGGGTAAGATTTTGGAGGGTCAAATAAGCTTCTAGATGGTAGTTAGGGTCAAATTTAACTATCCCAATTGATAACCTAGGTTTCAATGGTAAAATTGAAGTCATTATGAATACCATAACTCATTTATGGCACCTACAAAATATCCAAAAAGGAAAGTGGTGAAAATAGAGTTTGGGATATTTGGGCAAGCCATCTCCCCTTCCCCATGTTAGTATTCAACTCCAAGGTGGGTGAAAATGGGGAGAGGTGATTGACTTAAGTCACTCCCCCATTCATTACTATAAGATATTTTTGAGTAGGGATCCTTTTTAGAGGAATTTTGGTAGAGGGCTTGGGTTGTTCACCCACTCTCTACTCTTAGAGACTTCTAAGTTTGGAAAGGGATTTCGGGAGACAAAAAAAAAAGGGATAAAGTGGAAAATATCTTCTCAAAATTGTTCATTTTCCTTAAGCATTGGATCTTAGGTTGATGTTCATACCTTCTATGTTTTCTTAGTGTAAATTAAAATATGTTGTTGTTGAAAGCTTGGTTTCTCTTTCATGAAGTTATTATTTCTTATAGAAGAACCTCGTTGATGTTCATGAGAGTTTTGTTGTTTCAATTTATGTTTTTCATTTGTGTTGTGATTTTGTTAAGGGAGTCTTCAAGCGACAATCACCCTTGGGAGGGAAGAGTAACATGAGGGGTGAAAGGTTAGTGAAAACCCTAGTAGTGTAGAGACTCCCATGTGTGGAGGGATAAACATGGATATTTTGGTCTGCATGATGCCAAGATTTGCCTAAGGGAATTTGGGGGCCATAAAGAGTATTTTGTTGGCTTGAAGCCATAGTTTTTTTTAAGGAGTAAGGAGGATGGAAGTTGTTTTGAGACCATGTGTGGCATTTGTTCTTATTATTTTCTTCGCTTTTCCTCACGGGTTTTGCTCCACTTTCACCCCAATATATGGGGTCTTTTGGAGACCTTTATTTAGCCTTGGAATGGGTGTTTTCCCTTGTGATTCTTGTTGAGGTTTTTTGTGGTTATGGGTTTGTTTGACACCTGTTCATTCTTGGTTCCCCAAGCTCAAGGGTGGCCTTGTAAAGGCCTAGGATGGGAGGCGAGCCTCCATGGTTAAACTATTGTTTTATGTAGGTTTTAGCTTTGGATATCAAGGACAACTTTTGGATGGAGTTAAGTTGGATCATCTTTGGGTTCTCTTGTGTTCTAAGCCTTATGACTAGTTTTGCATCCAAGATGATGCAAGGAGGGTTAGTAATTAGGGCTAAGGGAACTCCCAGCTACCAAACCAGCTTGCAGAACACAACAAAGAAGCTTTAAACATAGAGAAGGAGAGAAGGAATACAAATTTTATATTATTTCATCAAACTTAATACATGCTAAGCTATAAGGCCTTCATGCTAAGCTATAAGGCCTTCCCGGTTATGACCAAATACATTCAAAATATTTTATAGAAAGTCCTCATACATGCGAGGTCACAAATGCTTGATCTAAATATACTATCTAAGTACTGCCTATTCTAATAAAAAAACACTACTTTTATACAAAAGGCTACTGAAAAGGTCGGCCCCAAAATATCCTAAATATCTAACATAGGAAACAACAACGACCCAGATTTAGGCCCACACATATCCCAATGAAAAACCCTATCATGAATTATGCAATGGAAATTAAAAGCACATGTCGGCCACAAGATCCAACATCCAAAAACTAACTCAGTGAGAAAGACTAACGAGAAACATAGACCAATTGGTGAAAAACAATGAGAAGTGAGGAACAATCACTGAGACGCATCGGTGAAGCTAGCCAAAACAAGTAACAAAGATGGATCGGTCGAACAAACCAACAAACCTTCAACCAACCAAATAAGAGAAGTTACCAAGTACTTTCCTGAGCAATGTCCATTAAGCTACTAAACTCAAACAAACATATTTTTGGTTGATACGTGATTGCCAAGAACCCAAGATGCTCCTGATTAATCCAAGCTCATGCTGTTAAAAATTGAGTTTTGTAATTTAGATATCAAGATGATTGTAAAAGTTGTATTTGAACTTCTTTTATTAAATGTCAATAATTTTTTTATCCTATTTCTTGTAATATTGGTATTAATGAAGTTATATGGATTCTTGTTGTATTTAAAGTAATAGGAAAATTATTTTTGCAATATAGAGAAAAGATTATATAATTATTCATTTTTTTAGCGTAGTTCCTGAAGAAAGTATTGAGCTTATTTCAATTTTCATTAAATTTTAGTTGAACTAAAATTATGACTTTGAAAGGAAATTAGATTAAATGCTTTTACGATTTGATTATGCTCATTTGATTTAGAAATAAATATAATAATGTTGTTGTGAAAATGTACACATATGTTTATAATCAGCTATGCTAAAATATCCTTTCTTATCTACAAAAAGATTTAATTATCTAAGTTGATCATTTTCCTAGCAACAAGTAAACGATATATATAATTTATACCTAACATATATATTAAAACCCAATAACAAAAAAAAATCGTTTGAATATAGAAATGTTTTTAATAAATGTTTGTTTTTATTTAAAAAATAAATAAATAAAGGGGGGACGAGATGGGCCAAACTCCCATGACCCACCAGCCCCCTCAGTGATAGAGAGGAGTGGGGAGGGCCGACCTCCACTAGCCACTGGCGGCTGATCCTACGACTCCGCCACAATAGTGGCTCAAGGACCACTATCTGTGGTGGGTTGCAGGATGGCGACCGACCCTCGCCCAACCCTTGTCCAACCCCATCTCCTTCGGTCTCCCTCTGCCATGACCAATCAAAACCCACACAGGGTTTTAAAAAAAAATCTGCTACTTCAAGATCACAGGCCCTATGAAAACTTGAAACCATGCAGTAAAAAAATATTTAAAAAATAAAACATAGAATTTAGGAATTGCTAGGAAAAGAGTGTTGGAGATTTGTTTTTGTGCAGTGATTGATTGTATGTTTGTCATTGATGACAACATATAATACATAGTAGTGATTCTGTATGTACTTATCAAAATGATCTGATATTAATCCTTGCGTGGTTAGATACATGTTGTAGACATGTTTATTATGTTATGCTCATACACATAGATCTAGATATGATGTTTCAGTCAAGTTGTGTAATTCTGTTATTGGCAGTTACAGTTCTGGAAGAGTATCTATTCAGAGCCGACGTAATTAACGTTTTTCTTGAGTTGCACCTATCTTCAAGATATGTGTGTATATTCATGATTAGTTATGAGTTGATGATAGTTATCTAAAGGTGCCAAACGTGTTTAAAGAAGATTGCAAAGTTAGAGATAATTTGGTGAGGCCGACTTAGTGAAGCGTCACATCTATTCAGTTTGTGTTGCGTAGACTTAATATTGTTTGCGTGGTTAGTGAAGCAGACAAGGATGTTATGAAGAGTTGTATTACAGGTCCCATGATCTCATACTTTGAGGAAGATACTTATAGAAAGTCATTTGTGATATGTTAAGTGTGAATGATACAAAAAGAGACAGAAAATGTACAGAGTAGAATATCAGTTGTGGTTCATTCATCCAGAGTCTATATGAAGAAGGAGTAGAAGATTACAATACATTGGAACTATTCAAGATAGCAGGTCTACTCTATAGTTCATCATCAGATATAGTGCATATCTATTCTACAGAAGGTTTTAGCCTTAACCATTGAAGCAGTGAGCTTTTGGACAGTGAGTCCTCACCCCTAACAGGGTTATTTTTAAAAGACTCCTAATAGGGTCATACCCTTAACCAGGTCACTATACATATTTCTTTGTAAAGAACAACTCCTAATAGGGTTGCAAGATCTTCTAACAAGGATCACTATAAACAAGTTTAGCTCATTGTGGGTGCTAATTCCCACCGGGGTTTTTACCATTTGGTTTTCCCGTAATCAAATTGTGTGTTGTGTACTGTGTTATCTGAATGTGCATTTACTTTATTGTATTCTGAAGTTAAAGAAAGAAAAAGAATTAAAGTTACTGATAACTGATTCACCCCCCCCCCTCTCAGTTACCATTTGGGATTATTCTAACAATTGGTATTAGAGCCAAGTGCCTTGGAGAAGAAGCCTAACAGCTTAAGGTAGACTAGATGTCTTACTTCAGAAAAGAGAGCGCTAAGTTTGATGGAGAAAATTATCTGGATTGGAAAAACAAAATGATAACACATCTTCAGTGTGTTGGCTTTGAGATCTTTGACATAGCTACACAAGAAGTTGTTATTCCATCTCTGAAAGACCTTGCAAAGGATGATGCTACTAGTAGACAAAATGAAACATTTACTAATAGTGCAATTTCTAAAGAAGCCCTAATCAGTGCCCTATCCGATAGTGAATTTTCTGAGATCAAGAAAATTGATAGAGCATACACCATATGGAAGTATTTAGAAGATATGTTTGAATGAGATATTCAAGAAAAGAATGCGCATAGGAAGACATGGAAAAAGAAATACAATAGTCTTGAGATATTACCTGAAGAGAACATTAGAGCTTACAATCAAAGGATAAATGAAGTAGTCTCTGGAATCAGAAACAATGGTGGAGAAATATCAGAAGAAGATATAATGGACAAGTTGTTAACTACCTTAACATTAGACTATGAAAACAAGATAAATATTATAGAGGAAAC
>JAGRRI010041662.1:0-10199 GCA_018584345.1 Thuja plicata
TATATATATATATATATATATATAAGGTCAAGTTTGGATTGAATAGGGTATAAGTAAGAAAGTGAGATATGTGTTTATGACATCAAGTGTGGAGGTGAAATCAGATGGGATTCTGATTGAGGACAGAACATATAGAAACGCAACAGAATATGTGATCAGTGAGGATTAAGTAATTAAAGCTAGAGAAGAGATCTGAATCAACAAAGATAGTTGCTTCCAAAAATAGGTCAATCCATTGTTACTCTCTAATAATTATAGCAGTGATCAAAATCTCTTTACAGAGTAGACCTAACAATCTTTTGTAAATCCTCTCACAAGGTGACATTTCTTTATTGAAGTGTTTAAAGACATCTAACAAGGCCACTCCTTATAGGCTGATTAAATCCTCCAACAGGGTCACACCTAACAGTGTGTTATTGTAACCTTTAACAGGTTTGGATCCTAATAGGGCTCACTTCAGAAGAGTGAAAAATAGTGACTAGTTGCAATTGGTGGTTTTCCCATTTTGGGTTTCCACATTAAATCTTTGTGTTATCTGTGTGCATTTCATTTGCTTTATGGTTTATGTTTCTACAATTAATTACTAAGGATAATCACATTTAATGTCTTAAGATTTGCAATGTTAACTGAGTGACAATAGAATATCTGTGTTAACCGAGCAACAATGATAAATTTGTTTAAGACATCTAAGAGACTTGGATTTGTTTTTGTAGTAACTAATTCACCCCTCCCCTCTTAGTTACTCAACTAATTTCCAACAATTGGTATCAGAGCACCAAGTGCTTAGAGGGAAGGTTTAAAGGCCTAAGCTAAAGATCAGAGATGTCTTACAGAAGGGAGATCCCTAAACTTAACAAGGACAAATTCATTGTATGCCAAGGTTTGATGAGGCTACATCTATCTATGATTGGAGATACTGGTATGCAATTACTAGATCACAAGTATGTGGAACTGCCGAGACCTATGTCTATGGAACAAATGGTGGACATGAAGCATCATAACATAATGATGATTGATATTTCTTCTTCACTCAGCTATTCTGAATTTGATGAAGTCAAGGAATGCCCTACTTCCTATGATTTGTGGAAGAAACTACGTGATATATATGGAGGAGATGATAATGTAAAGAGAGCCAAAGTAGAAAGTCTCAGAGGTCAGTTTGATCTGATGAAAATAAAAGAAGAAGAAGACATTAAAAAGTATAGTGAAAGAATCAAGAAAAGTGTGAGTGCAATTAGAGCTGCTAGTGGAACAATTGAAGACAAAACAATGATCAGCAAGGTATTGAGAACTTTACTTCCTATCTATGCAATTAGAGTTTTAGCTATTCAAGAGATGAGATATAGTAATGATGTAACTCTAGATGAATTGGCTGGAAGACTTACAACTTTTGAGTTATAAAAATTTGATAATTATTCTCCTAATCCAAGCAATCTTGAGTCAGACAATAAAGATAATGAAAAGGCTACACTTTACTCTCATATTAGTAAGAATAACACTTGGATAATTGATAGTGATTGTTCTCACCACATGACTAGTGATAAAACAAAATTTAACATCTTGAGCACTATGATGGTGGGAGTGACAATTTTTGGAATGATGAACAAGGATTTTTTAGTGACGATTCTTCTCCAATAGGTGAATATGTCCTGTCGGGCGTATAGAAATTGGTGAAAACATGCATAGTATACTCGTTGACTGGTTCACCCTGATTTTATAAAAGACACATATAGTGGTCGGGTTCACCACTATTTGCATGTAATTTCACTATGGTAGTGGGGTCATTCGCCCATTTATCTATTGCATATTTACTATTATTTTCCATAGATTAAGGAAGGGGTATTTATCAAGAATCACCATTCGCCAAAGGCCCATTGTCCCAAGTGAAAGTTTTATTTGAATTAGGACCCAATTTGCCATGTATTGTAATTAACTATGTCCCAAATTCCCATCCAATTTGCATATTCAATTACTTGAAAATATGCGGGGTTCACAAACTATTAATTTTTATCATATGCAATTTTCGGCCCCTTCGCCAAAATTTAAAATAAGCATTTGAATAAAGGATAGTTTCAAGATATTTAGGAGTACAAAAATTCAATTGATTTTGAGCTCACAATTATGAACAATAGTGAACTAGAAAGACTACGAGTCATTAGTATCTTATTCAAGTAAAATTTTATTGTAGCCTTAATTTGTTGGAGATGTCACAGTCAAAGTTAAACATGAAGATGACTATTGAAGCTGGAGATGTCCAAGAGAGGCCAACAAAATGCAGAAAAATATCTTCATACTTTGGCGGGGCTAGACACAATGGTGTTGGTCAAAGTGAGGAAGGTAAGTCATCAGAGGAACCTGTACAACTTCAAGGTTATCAACTTACACAAGATTCTATTCAACAAACTAGGGAACCTAATAAATATGGTGACAAAGTTGCGAAACCTGATATCTCTGATGAAGATGACCTTGAAAATGAATTTTAAGTAAATAACTAGTACCAGGATGAATTGATTGAATTTGGTGATGATGATGGTTCAATTAACAGTAACACTAAAGGGAGAGGAAAATCAAAAGAAAAAACTGATTGTCAATGGGAGATGTCCAAGAGATTTATATTTGATTGGGCGAAAAAGTATCCATTCATTGAACCTATGGACAATCCAATTGTAGGTGAGCCACTAGTAGAATGTAGATGCATGATTTGTAGTTGGAATTATAAAAAATAAAAGCGGTTGCAGCTTAAACTAGACACGATAGAGAAACATGCTGGTAAGGTTTACGAAACCTCAACTATAGATGGAAAGGAAATAAAAGTGGTAAGATATAAAATAAAGGAGCAATGTCAACATCAAAGGTATCTTTAGGAATATTATTTGTTTTTATAAATTTAAGATGAACCCTGGTGAAGTTCAAGGTTCTATTAATGCTATTTTTGCAAAAGCAAGTGAAGTAGAAGAATGCAGAAAAGTTTTTCAATTAAGTAATGTTTTCCATATTTTGAGTAGAGGGCGTCCAATTACAGACTATCCAGAAATGAGTGGTTTGTTACACTTTTTGAAAGTTCCTAACTATCCTATCACTCATTGGTCAATAAATAGTGGATGGGAATGGGCAAGTTATATTGCCCAGGTTTAAATAGAGGATGTACAGAGAAAAATAAAAGAGTTAACCTTTATTTCATTGTTCTTATATGAAGTTACGGTAATAGATAATACGTCATGGGTATGTGTGCATGTTTATATTGTATAGAATAATGTATGCCAACCACATCTAGTAACTATTGAAAAATTGAGGGACGATGCGACATCAAAAACTTTATTTCAATTAGTAAAGAGCCATTTAATTGAATATGGAGCTATGTATGAATTGATAATAGCGAAGAAGTTTATCTGTGTTGGAGCCGATGGAGCTTTAGTAATGCAAGGTCAAAGGAATGGTCTTTGCACAAAGGTGCAGGCTTCTTTTTTACCAAATGTTTTTGGCATTCACTGTATGGCCCATAGGATGAATCTTTCTTTTAGAGTTGTGAAGAAGTCTCCTTTAGTAAACAAGGTTGAAGATTTAGTAAGAGAGTTGTACTCATATTTTTGTCGAAGTCCCAAACATTTTAGGTAATTTCAGCACTTTGTTGATGGAATCACCAATGGAAACAATATTCTAAAAGATGTTGATACCAGATGGATCTCTTTGGATAGACTAGCGCATCGAGTTTTTTCTGAATATCAACCTTTGATTGGACTTATGTACGAAAATCATGAGAATGTAGAAAATCAGAGATGTGGTGACCTACTTGGGTGGTTAAGCAATATAGAGACATTTTTGAATTTAGCATCTCTTCTTCCCATGCTAGAATAAATGATGTTCATTATGAAAAAATCCTAGCAAAGAGCCATGTATATTGTAGAATATGCTACTTTGCGTAAAATGTTATGCCAAGCCCTCGATAATCTTTATCGAAATGACCCAAATTTATCCAATGAAAAAGTTCATCATTGGAGGAAACTAACAGATTTGGACAATCCTGATAATTATTTAAAGATCATTGAAAATGGAGATTTATGTGTTTGTGTAAGGGGATTTCAGATACCAATGTACTACAGTGCCCCAAAGAAGCGAGCTACAAGAGTTACAAGAGAAGAGTTTACCAAGATCATCGAGTCTATAGCATCTAATGCAAGGGACATAGCCTATAAAATTTCCTCTAGAATAAGATCCCGATTCCCATATGAACAACTTCTTGAGGCCATGGAAATTGTGTTTCCTCAATATTGGCACTTAAACTCTAAGGAAGATTATCGTAATAGGTTGTTGACTTTGATAAAGGAATTTTGCAAATCTGTAGAATTAAATGGAGTGAATATCAATGGAATTTTAGATGAAGGTCTTCTTAGACAAAAATCAATAACTTTTGCAAGGACTATGAAGCATCAATATCAATTAATGCATAACCCACATGCAGAGGGATCGACAACAAAGCTTTGGACAAAACTAAAACAGAGCACAATGTTGAGTGATGAAATTTTAGAGTTCTTCAAGCTTGCTGATCTATGTCAAACCATGATATTGGATTCGTTGGAGGATGAGAGAGTTTTCAGTGGTTTGAGATTCCTAGAATCGAAGCTAAGAAACAAACTAGACAAGAATTTGGAAAGATGCTTGAGGGTCTACACATCTAGATATGATGTTAATACTTTTCCTTATCAAAAAGAAATGGAAATCTGGAAGAAAAGATGCAAAAGAAGAAGGTTGGGAAACACCATTAACCAATCTCCAACTCTGAGTGGGAAAACTACAGGTGGTGATGGGAGTGGGATTCATAGAAGTGGAGGTCAGGGTGAAGAAGACACAAATGAAAATGAAGAGAACAATGAAGGAACTAGAATACCAGAATTAGATGATGATGATGATGATGATGCAGACATGAATCAGCAAATTTAGGAAATTTATGCTAAATTAGCATTAGCAATCAATAGGTATTTTTTGAACTTATTAACTACTATATCCTATCATTCAATGTTCATTTTAGAAAAGTGAGAATGTAAATTATGTTTCATCATTAAAATTTGAGAACAAAGATTGTCATTACTGTAGTTTGTATCGTATCATCAATGATCATTCATATTTGAATTTGAAAATTGAAATTACTGACTGAAATTTTGTATTCCAATAGCATATAACTGAGTAAATCAACTAAGAATAAATAAATAAAATAGAGTAACTCAACGTACATTAAATTGGAAAACATGAAAATTAGATATAGCACAAATTGTTTTGTATCAATTTGCAATACATTATAATTTAAAGTAATTCAAAATTAAGAGAAATATTTATAGGCCAGTCCAAACATCCTCTCATGGAAGAACAATTTGGTTCATAGTATAGTCACACTCCTGCAACTTCGTTAGCAATACATATTTGGTAGTGTGACTTGACAATGCTGTTGTTTCTAAAACTCCATTCAAATTTCTCACTGGATCGATGAAATCCATGAATGCATCAGGAGATATGTCTGTAGGAAGAAAGTGTAAATAAATATTTATTTTGTCCTGCAACCTTTTTTTGTAAGTTTCTCTTCCAATGAACTTATTTGCGTCAAATCCCTTAGGAAAACAAGGACTTTCCAATTTCAATTTCCTTTGTTCCATCTTTGTGATCTTCTTCTTAGCTTTGTTATCCAATTCCTATGCTTCTTGTAGCTTCTCACATTTTCAAATGATACTTGATACCTTTATTGAGGCATCAAGGCAGGTGCTAATTCCCTTGTTTGATAGATAACTATCACTCTTACTGTAGAGTTGTTACATAATATATTTTGCTTTCTTTTCTTCCTTGACAACATCCATGTTCTATTCAATGTTATTATGGAGCTTCAAATAACATACTCTCATACTTTGAAGCAATTCAAACCACCCACACAAGCTAAGAGACATCCTGAATATTTGGCCCCAAATGTGTTCTTTAGTAATCTTCACTAAATTATTACTAGTATTTGTTAAAGTTTGAATTGTATTATTGGCTTTCTTTAGTTATTCTGTCATTTTTTCACAATCATTCATCTCTTCCACTACTTTGTGTTCCCAATGATTGGCTTTATCCGCCTGAGAGTCAAATTTCTTTTTGAATTCTCGGTTGGAGGCAACATTACCCTTCACAATTTTAAATAACTTTTCTGATGTGACTCTTTCTTCCTCTAGTTTTTAACTAATTTTTGCCAATTTTCCCCTCAGTGCCTTAAACTCTCCCTTCTCCTGTTCCTACACTACTGTCTCTGCATGTTCCTGCTCTGTATTTTCTGATGTAGAGGTTGATTTTTTAATCTTTTCCTGTAATTCTTTCAAACTATTCTTTGAAGCTTTCCTCTTTGCCTTTTCATTGGAAATGTCTTCCTGGAACTTTTCTATATTTTTATTGAGCTTACTTTTCTCTCTTTCCAGCTTTAGCAGTGAACTATAGACCACTTGGTTTGTAGACTTTGACACATTGATTTTGTCCACATTTGTAACTTTGGAAAAAACCATTTGGAGAGTGCTAACTTGAATATCAAACGGATCTATCTAACTCTCTAGTGGGTTTCCATCTTCTTTTTATGGAATAGCAACCATGAAATCCATCATGTCTCTGTTTGGGTCATATGTTGGAAAAATGATGTTGGATACAGGTTTTTCCTCTACAGCTGCAATAAGGGCACCATTTTGCAATGTCTTCTTTATTTCCTTATTATTTATTGTTGCTTCTGCAAATTTATTATAGAAATCCTTGAAACAAAAATCTGGTGTTGCACAAGGATTTGAATGTTTGAAAGGTGAACCAGAGCTTACAATGTCTCTTGATCTAAGTAATGTTGTTTGAGGATTTAAACTTATAGAGGGTTTTTCTAAACTTGAAAGTGCAAACAGTTCTTTAGGATCAAGTCTCAATGTTGTGGTCGTGGAAACTTTTGCTTCTTGACACTATCTTCTTCTATGGGATTCTATGTAGATTCTACTAGCCTCTTTAGAGAGGGAATTTTTTGTATAAGTTGCCCAGTCCCACTAGAACCAGTGCCACTACCAGACCCAGTAGCAGTAGATTCCGCAATCCCACCTGTGGCACTTAATGTTCTTGTGGGAATAGTGGTTCCTGATGATTCTAATGTTTCCAGGCCAAATCCAACCCCAATGCCTGCACCATGATCAGGTTTTTCTATGACAATTAGAATCTAGACACCTTCTCCTGTGGGACCTAAACCACCACCTTTATAACCCATTTTTCCACAATGGTTTCCCCTTATTTATATACTTGTTTCTGATATTCGCTAACTCCACTATGAATAAGAGTAAATAAAATTGTTGGATTATCATCCACACTGTCTAGATCACTATCGTATGCCTTGGTAAGATGCTCCAAATTCCACAATTTTCTAAAATATATATCCTCATCTATTTCATCTAGATCTACACTGGTCTTTGGTTCACCAAGAGCCTTTCTCATACTCCAAAAATCATTCATTTTTTTTGGAGTCCTTTTTATATCATTACATTCTTCTACTATTTTCCTTGGTATTTTTTTGTTTGATGGATGAGAAATTTTTTTGTAGAAATTGTAGGACATGCTAGGTTGTAAAATGCCCTAGTTTATTGATGTCATAGTTAGTGATGACAATTGTTAAACTGAAATTTTTTCCTCAGCGAAAAATTTCTCCATCTCTTTTGTAACGTCATCCTAGCTATCCTTGTTTTTCAACTTCTGTAGCAATGGTTTACTTTCATGTTGAAATAAGTTTGTAGAGTCCTTATTAGCAACAAGCATTGTTTGAATGACGTTGAGTGGATCATACTTCAAATACCACTCTAAATTAAATGGAAAAAATTCTAATTTTTTTTTTCCACTTTGAATGCCTTTCTCTCAAATGTTAACCCTGAAATTGAGAAAGGTAAGGAAGGGAATATGCTCTTCTTCGAGTGGCTAGTGAAGAGTCTATCTCTGCTCTAAAGTTGTAGTACATATTCTACTGCAAACACCATGTCTGTCACATGCATTGGAAGTTTGTGGGGTTGTAGTTCTAATCCGTAAAACCTTAGCACAATATATTATTCCATTAAGTACTAGTCGGCCAATTGATTTGTGCTTCCAAGTTGGATGCAATCCCTACATGAAGAAGACAATCTAGGCATTAGAGTGCTTGTTATTTTTATGCACAATGGCGCCAAAAAGAAATCTTCAAAATTACTGTAATTCCTTTTGTTATCATACATCCTTATTTGAGGTATCCAATTATATATTGGGGTACCTATTGGACTCATTGGAGTACCTGTCGGTCCTGTCCCCCTCTAAATTTCAAGCTTGTTTCCATTGCTCATTAATATTGCAGCATGCTTGGCTAGCAGAAGATAGAACAAGTAGGTTGTGAACTTAAATGTCTTAGAATTGCCAATTTTAATCAATGCTAATTGTTCTTGCATCAATTGAACCACGTGTCCAAAAAAATTATATCTTATTGGTTCATTCACACAATGGATATCCCAAATCAATTGAAGTATGTTGGCACCCATTTCCCCATTGTTTTCCAGTCCCAGGAAAAATGCTAGCTAGGATATTGTATCTTGAACCCATGGCACAAAAATGTTAAAATCATAAGGATGCTTATGGTTCTCACCCAATGAAGCCTTTTCCTATGCAACTATTAGACCATTTATAAATTAATCTTTTGTGTTTGGCACAACTGCCTCATATTTGATTGCCAGTAATCCAAGGTCAATATTGACATTACAGTTTTTTTAGTCAAACACTAGGTTTAGCAAACTGAGAAATTCTTCCTAGGTTATTAATAAAATTTCTTCATGATTATTCTTATTCACAATTTCTTTTCTTTCTTCATCATATTTTTTTTCACAAATCAAGCCAATTTCTGGGCAAGTGAAAAACTTTGGGTAATAGCATGCAACCCAAACCTAAATCCCATGATGCAAATTTAGTCATTTTTGCACCTATCACTGGATTAAATTTTATAAATTTAGACCTCTTTGGCCAATTGCCTTACTACATAATGTATGTTTAATTTATATAACTCTTCTTTGACCATCGATAGCAGGATCATAAACATCATGATACTCATCAGTGAAACTAGGGATTTCTACTAGTTTTCTACAGTCTATTAAAGTTTTCACATCTACTTTCCCTTGGCCTTGAGTTTTCGCTTTCCCCATTGTTCTTCGAAAGAATGAAAAAACACAGAATTGTAGATATTTACTAACAAAATTATAGATAATAACTAACTAATTAAGAAAACCCCAATTTAAGAAAACCCTAACTGTACATGCAAGAATTAAAATTTCAAAATCAAGTTAAACATAATTTTTGGCATTAGAAAATCGGGATGCATCAGGCTAGATTTCTTACCCGAAATTATATTTTGAAATCTAGATAGATAGAAGTTAGAATGGCTAAGGCTCTCACAAATTATAGTCTTGAAATCTTCGGCGATGATTTAACAATTCTTTTTAGCTTTGCTGCTACGAGCCTACAAATCGATAGGTTTTTAAAAAGGAAATGTTAAAAACCTTTCGTTAAAACTTAAATGTAAAAAATTAAATAAATATTACACATCTCACGTGTCATGTTTTTGGAACGATTTAAATGAATAATAAATTAAAAATGTGTACACATTAAATGTTAATTACACATGTCACGTTTCCAGAGTGAGTTTTCAGAAAAGGTCTTTGAAACCTATAGTACTTCCAAAATACAACTTCAACCGTTCATCTCTCATAATCCAAAGATCGTTACGATTTTAAAATATTAATAGCATATAACAGAGTAAATCAACTAAAAATATTAATAGCATAAGATTGTTAGATATTCTTTTAAGATAGGTGGATCATTGAAGATTGTTTCACATGTCACGTTTCCGTAGAAATTTAAATGAATATTAAATTAAAAAAGAGTACAAATTAAATTTTAATTACATGTGTCACGTTTTCGGAGCGAGTTTTTAGAAAAGGTCTTTGAAACCCATAGTACTTCTGAAATAAACTTCAACCGTTCATCTCTCATAATCCAACGATTTTATGATTTTAAAATATTAATAATTTAATACACACTAATGAATATAACCATTAAATGATAAAGTTTGGAAACATTTAATTATTATATGAAACAAAAGTGCAATGCAAATTTTTAATGTTAGATTAGGAAAAATTTCATTAAAATTTACAATTCAA
>JAGRRI010041702.1:0-18149 GCA_018584345.1 Thuja plicata
CGCAAAGTGCAGGTGGATGTTGTGGAGATTGTCCTTGCACCCACCAACTCCATTTGGTTTTAAATCTTCCAAAGCTATTTCAACAAATCCTCTTCATTGTGAATATCCTCATCTATTCCAATAAGCCATGAGCAGGGTTGTGGAAATCGTCTTTACACCCGCCAACTGCATTTGGTTTGATAATGTCTAAAGCTGTCTTTCAACCATTTCGTCGTCTGCATATCCATTCATTGAGGTAATAGATCTCAGAAGCATTCGATCAAACAGTTGGCGCGCCTTTTCAACATTTTTCCAAGTGTTCGCAAACATGGTTTCTCATTACATAAAACTCTATCTTCTTTCAAGGATTCTGTCAAAAGAGTTCACGTGCCTTTCCAATGCTTCCACGTTTTGCATGCGTGTCTGTTATTGCATGTTGTTCTTCATGACATGCCCCAAAATGGATTATGTGAAGGCCACGCAGATGAGGAGGAAATGGTAGAGGTTTGAAGAATTGAGTTTCCATCCATCAAGTGCATTTTCTTGAAAGATTTCATCATAATACATTGTTTTGATGTACGCCCTGCAATAATTGCATTTTATGAAATGGCGTATCTTTTTGAGGCATCTTATCAAACAATTACCGTGTTGTATCTATGGCTCCATATTTTCGTGATCACATATTTTTTTATGGATGTTCGATAGTCGGTCCAGAGACTTGTGTGCATGCTTGCAATCCTAACATTTGGTTAAACACTTATCGGGCATGGGTTGTATGATTCCACATTTTACATCCAAGACTACCATGAGCAGGGAGGGTGCGGCCAAGGTTGCGGAACTTGGAGAGGTGCATGCCACAATATTTGCTTATGTATTGTTCGGTGCTTCATTCCATGAGATAACATCTCTTTCGGGCAATCTTAATAATGGTGGATGCCTCAGATATCTTGATTATGTCAACTGAGCTAAGAATTTTCTTGTGCTCATGGCTCCGCATCAATGCCCAAACCAGCAACTCGTGAATCCTAAAATCCCCTGCATTATGCTTGCTGTTTAAAATAACAGAGAAGCGGTTTAGTTGGGGTTGGGATTCTTGTAATGTGAAGAGGTTGGGATTAGGAAAAAAAAATTGGCTAAAGTTAATATTCTAACTCTTCTGGACTTTTTCTAAAGTTAAGGTTAGGGAAAAGGTTGCAATGTTGACTAATAGGAAATGTTCACTTCTAACTTTTCTTTTTGGCCTAGTTTTTTCACGTTTAGAAATGCTAATCATTAATTCTTAATCCTTTCTAATAAGTTAAGGTTGGGGGTCGAGTTGGGATGTTGATTGGAGAAAATAGGATGTTGACCCTTAATACTTATTTTTAATAAGTTAATATTCTTTTATTATTATTTTAATTTTAAATTTTAAATAAATTCAAAATTAAAACAACAACTTCGAGAGGGTGTAACTTTTGACTAGCAACTTCGATTTGGGAAATTTGAAGTGCGAGATGAATTTGTAAACGAGATGGATAGTTTGAAACATGAAAACACTAGGAATCCCATGAATTAATACTCATTTCGAGCCCAGAACTATCACATATTTTTGAATTATTCACGACCCAAAATGATGAGATTTGAAAAATTGAAATCAAGATCCCAGAAAATATGTGCAAATATACAGATACATTGACCCCACAAATAATCTCGGTCTTAACTGACAATTTCTTTTGAAATTTTGGCTATTTAATAAATCACTGCAACATCAGGCTCTATCTTTGGACAAGGGTCGTAAAGGATGCAGAACGAACCTAGAAATAGGGAGGTACATTGCTTTATCATTGGGAAATGGAGTCACAAAGGAAACAACATAAGGACTAGCTTTACAAACAAGGAGAGAACTAACCAAAAATGAAAAGATCTCACACTTGCAAACAAGCCACAAGAAAAAATTTAACTAGATTATGTACAAAGGTGATGGAGCAACCACCTTACTGGTTATAATGCTTCAAATGCTACCCACTGTAAGGTAAAGCCAATTGTGTACCATCTAGATAAGAAAGAATAAATGCATCTTTTCCACACACTTCCTTGATCTGGAAAGGACCCCTCCATAGGGAATCAAACTTACCATGCAGACCCTTTGGTTCTTGATGCTTATCCCAAAGTAGGACAAGGTCACCTTCTTGAAATACCATTTTCTTGGTATTTTTGTCAAATAATTTCTTCACACGGGCCTTATGTTCCTTGATCCTACCCATAACTATTTCTTTCTCTTCTTCTAACTTGGTTAAATGTAATATGCATTTTTAAAGGGGATCACTGAACTCATAATTTGAAATAGAATCTTGTAATTTCAAAGCAGAGAGTTCAAGAGGGAGAGGCAGTTTAGCTTTTATACCATATATGATCTTGAATGGGTATAGGCCTATAGCCCTTTTCTTGGTGATCCCATCCGCCCACAATGCTTCATATAGATGTTTGTGCCACGACCTCTGATTTTCATTGATCAACTTTCATAAAAATATATGTAATGTTTTTGTTACTTGCCTGTGCTTGACCATTCCCTTGAGGATATTAATTTGATGAATGAGATAATATAATACCATACTTATAGCAAAAAGATGATATTTCGTGAGATGATAAATTTGTAGCATTATCGGCAATGATTTTGGTGGGGACTCCAAATCTAACCAGAATATTATTCTTGAAAAAATCACACACAACCTTTGAAGTCATTTTCTTAACTGACAGGGCCTCTAGCCTCTTGGTGAAATAATCAGTTTCCATCAATATGTATGATTGTGTGTGACCTAGACCTGATTGGGGATTGATAGGCCCAATAAAATTGAGACCCTGCTACTGAAAGGGTTCTTAGATTACTATTGATTTGAGAGGTAGTGCTACAGGTTAAACTTTCCCGTTAAATTGCTGACACAGTTCACATCTTTTGACCCATTTCTTTGCATCTTTGAATATCCCGGACCAATAGTAACAACTTATTAGAATCTTATATGTTGTAACTAAAGCGGAAAAATGGCCTCCACATGCCTCATTATGAAAAGATTAAAGTAGTTTCTCCTTTTGTTCAAAAGATACGCATCTTAAGAAAGTACCATCTATCCCCATTTTATACAGATTAGCACCCCATATAATGTACTTTTCCTCTTTAAGCTTTAAAGTCCTCTTTTCTCTAGGTGAAAATTGAGGTGGACATTGTCCATGTGTGAGGAAGTAGGAAATGTTAGAGAACCAGTCATCAGTGTTGCTAATGAATAAAACCACTGGAAAAAATTTCTTCTTCAGCTATCTTTTCTTAAGGAATTCCTTATGCTATCAGCTTACACAAGCCTCTTCCCCTTACAATATTTTTTAGTTTAATATCCAGGTCATACCCCTGACTGAACTTTGGTTATCCAAGAAGCCTTTTTGTTCAATCCAATCTCCTGTTGTATAAGGATAGTCTTTATAGCTGTATTAGGGACAAATGCTTTTGTATGAGAACTCAGAATGTAAAAAAAATTGCTTTATTGCTTTGACTACCGCATAGGCTTTCTTCTCAATCAGGGAATATTTTAGCTCATGGGTTTTCAAGGGAATTCACATAAAAGTGATAGGAGCTTCATCTTTCTCATCATTTGGCTGAGTCAATATTACAGACAAATTACTTTTAGACGCATAGCAATAAAGGTGAAAATCTTTAGAGAAGTCAGGATAGAAAAGAGTTGGGGTATTGGAGATGGAAGTTTTTATCTGTTCAAAGGAAAGTTCTCTTTCTCTTGTCCACTTAAAATTTATGTCACCCTTCATAATTTTCATAATTGGTTTTGTAATTTTCGTGAAATCTGACACAAATCTTCTTAGAAAGTTTATTTGACCAAAGAAAAATATAACCCCGGGTTTACTGGTCGGCAAAGCTAACTATAGAATTTACTCTGTCAAGATCTATGCAAAAAACCTCCTTTGAGATGATGTGTCCTAGTAGTTTACCTTCTGTGACCCCGAAGAAAAACTTCATAGGATTTAAGAAAATTCCCTGAACTCTACATCTTGGAAGAACACATTCCAAGTGATATAAATGATCTCCTCTTTCCTTTGAGAATACTGTCAGATCATCTAGATAGATAAGTATGATCTTGTTCAAGTCACCAAACAAAATATCTATCGCTCTCTGAATGCTAGCCCCATCATTAATTAAACCAAAAGGCATCCTATTGTATGCAAAAGTACCCCTAGGGGTGGTGAAATTTTTCTTGTGTTGGTCTTCTAGGGCGATGTTAATTTGGTTATAGCCTGAGAAGCCATCCGACATAGACATCATCTCAGAACATGATATAACTTGTAGAGTATGATCCATCACTGGCAGCCCGTAGCTATCTTTCAGAGATGCCTGATTAAGGTTGTGAAAGTCTACACAGATCCTGATTTCACCATTCTTTTTCCATACAGGAAAAATGTTCACAACCCACATGGAGTGATGAATCGGGTAGATAATCTTTGTCTTGATTATTTTGTCCACTTTATTAAATATAGCATCTACCACCTTGGGGTTGAATTGTCTATGTTTTTTCTGGAAAGGAGCACAACCTGACTTAAGGGGATTGTGATGTTTGAATTCCCCTTTAATAAAATTGTTTAAGTCTTCATAACGCCAAGTGAAAACATCTTGATTCTCCTTTAGCAAGTTTACAAATTTATCCTCTTATTTTTAAGAGCTTGTTTCCAATCAGCACAAACTTTGGATCTGCTTCCGAACCAATGTTCATTTCTCTTTGTTGTAAATAATTGTAGGGTTTGCGACCATCAACCTTCTTCTTTCCATTATCATTTCTATCAAACAGATCTTCCAAGGTCACTACTTTGTTTGGAATAACATTTCCTTCCAATTGAATAAGAGTGGGACTTTTCGCCTATTTTCCCTTCTGATATTTTATTTCTGCATTGTAAGATACTTTGAAAGTTAAGTTAGTAAATAGTTCTTTCCCTTCAAGGAAAGCAATTATTTTTTTCTTGTCATCAAAAACTTGTTTTTTATCATTATCAGGAATGTTGGGTGGATAAATATTTTCTACTATATAGACATTCTGATCCAATTCAGGGTGTGGAATCAACAAAGGGGCTGAAACAGTGAGATAATCAGCTTTCGTATTCTTCTTCCTTGGCACAACTGATATTGAGAAAACATCAAAATATTCAAGGTCATCCCATAACTTTTTTTCACATCCTTTTAATCTTTTATTTTGGTCTTGTATTTCCCTCTCACTTGATTGACTACCAATTCTACATCTCCCATCACCATAAGTTTCTTAATCCTTTTCTCCTTTGAAAATTTTAAGCCTAAAAGGAGAGCTTCATACTCTACAATATTGTTAGTAGTCTCGAAAGCTAATTTGTATGATTTAGGAAATTTTTCTCCTTCATGTGATATCAAGACAACTCATGCACCTGAGACAAAAGATGATGAGCTTCCATAAATCCGCATTGACCACAACTCCTTTGTATATTAGGTGTAAGGGATTTGGCTATATCTTTAGGATTAGAAGTCATCATATAAGTTCCTAGACCAGTATCTACATAGATGATTTTGGCTCTAGGATCATCGGATTTTAAAACTGTAAATTTGGCTTTGGATTCAAGATAAAGTCCAACTTTATTATTACCAATGGGAATTAGAGCATGTGACATATTCATCTTGATCTCGCCATCGAGGTCTCTACAAAATCTCCTACTCAAGAGCAGGCCATAACTTGCTGGAATATCTACCAAAAGATATTGAGTTTTAACTTCTTTTTAGGATGCATTGCTAAGGCAACTTGAGCATCTTTTAGTTAGCCTTTTCCTCAATGGAGTACGCTTTCCCAGATGGTTTATTTAGATAAATTCCTAAAGAATGAGCTACTTTTGAAAGCATCATGTTGTCAGATTCTCTTGAATCAACGATACAATTACTTAATTTACAACCAGAAATATAGAGAGAAATATAGAAAGGATCTAGTTTATCTGACAATGATGCAACAATGAAGGATTCATCTTCAATCATAAATCCCTCTAAATCTTCACTTTTCAAGCTTACTTCTGATTCATGATCGATTATGGATTTATGCACACCTTGACCTTTTCCAATGCACTGAATTATCTTCTATAGTTGGTGAGGATTTTCCTTTACATACTCCAATTGGGAAATTTGGACTTTGGTTTTCTTACAATGATCTATAAAATCAAATGAGTCTTCAGGTACAAGAGGTGTATTAGCGGAAATCTTTTATTTTTTTGATTCTTTGGTTAAATAAGGATATTCTTGTGCATGTCTCCAAGAAAGGATACACTTAGGAATCTCATATGTAGCCTTATCCTTTTCCTCTTGTTTATTTCTCTCCTCCTTTTGTCTCTAATTCTTTGTAAAAGCATTATAAGAATGTTTATTTATGTCATCATCATAAGATTCGTATTCCAAATAGTTAATCATAGGATGTCCAAAGGATTGCTCTGTTTGATCTTCAAGAGCCACATGCTCCTCTATTCTCTCATTGGTCTGGTGCATTTTCATAAACCTAGCAATTTCAGGGAAAGAGGATCCATCATGGTCATTCGTCAAGTGAAAATCAGACATAACAGCCTAGCGATTGGAAGAGGCTGACAGTTCAATTGCTAATATCTGAGTTGGTATTGATAAGAGCTTTGGTTTCTTATTTTTTGGTATAGAATATTATTCCTCCTAGGAATATCTTGATATAGTGGAGGAGGGTTCTGAGGAATTTGTTTCTTCAACTGCAAAAAATCATTGGCAAGCTTTTGTATCATAGGATCAGTAGTAGTGTTTAAGGTTTGTTGGCCTTTACCTTTTTGTAAATCACTACAATTCCTAGGGCTGAGTAAATCATCCTCTATTTTAATGGCCAAAGTTTGTGCATCTGCTAAGGTTGCAACTCTACCCCTTCGTTTCTGAAAACTAGCATCAGATGTATGTGCATTGATAAAGAAAGTATTTTTATTTTCTCTAGTGGGCCTCTTGTTGATAGGAATTTGACTTACAATTTTTTGAAGAGGGAAATGAATTCTCGCATCGGCTTGTGGATTTATTTTTCATTTGTTTCAATTGTGCAAGGAGCAATTGTTCATATTCAAGAGTTTTGAATCTACGCTCTAAGGATTGCACAAGGGTTACCCATAAAGTAATTGACCCTTCCTGTAGTTGTCCAAACCATTCAACAACAACATCACTGAAGGTCTCAACAAAGAGGCAAACCAAAACATATTCATGTTGAATCCCAAGAACTCTACATGTTGTAAAGAATCCATTGATGTGATAATCAGTTGTGACTTTCCCATCACCTGCAAATTTAGGAAGAATATTTCTTGTACCTAAAGGCATGTCATATAACTAGTTCCGAAGAGACAATGGACCAATAGCAGCTCCCAATGGAACTAGTGGTTTCTGAGACATTGTATATGTCAGAAAGGTTATGTTTAGAGGAACTGTGGTTTCATGCAACACTAACACTTGTAAAGATGACTTGGAAAAGGGGCAGTCTTAGGAAGTGAAGGAGGTCTACCTACTGATTTAAATTTCTTCTTTCTTGTTGTAGATAAGTGGGATAAAAAATTAATTCGTTGAAGTTTTTCAAAGCTTAGGTCAATAATTCCCTTTCTCCTGTCTCCCATGGTGTATCTCTTCTCAACCAGCTTCAGATTTAATTACCTCGGTTAACCTAATCTTGAATATGCCTGAGATTTTTCCTATTCCTTCATGGGATGACAACTATTCTTTAAATCACAATGGAAATTTTTCCAATAGGTGTTCTTCGTAATAGTTCACCAAACTCTTCTTCCTCCTCAAGGACATGATTAACTTGGTGATATTGTTGAGCACTTCGTCTACACCTCCGAGATAAAGTGTTCAAACCTGACATTATGTCTTCTTGGGTGTCCTAAAAGCCAAGATTTGGTTGGAGTACTACAAATATATTTTCATGTAGTAACACCATTTTGATTCATCACAGGCGACTAGTTAATCTTTCTTGTTCTAGTTCCCAGTAGAGTCGCCTAAAATCTATTGGTAAACGGATTTGTCAATTTTAAAATCTATGTATTTTAGGCCCAATATAAATAGTGACAAACTATTTCTCAATAGTTGGATAGGTCACCGAGAATATGACCTTCCTCTGCATGTAGAGGGATAGATCCCTTGTTAGATTTAATATTAATTTTTTAGATTATGACTTACGGATCATTAACGACTTATTTGAAAGCTTCTGATAATTAATATACAAACACTTTTCAAGAGCTTAAAAGTTATTTTATTGAACATCACCACTGGAAACTAAAGAATACTCATGTAAGTAACCACTAATGCAAATTTGATTTCATATCATTTACACATCCTTAAGATACCAAAAGAAGATTTATCATAACATAAATCAAAGATCGTGAAAGTCTGTCTTTATGAAAAAGGAGCAATATCTGTAATAGGTCACTATATCCTCACACCGAGAATACCAAATAATAACATTAACACATGACAAAATTATAATCACTTTCCAAAATTTCTTTGCATTAATTTATGAAGCTATATCATTGCCACTTTATACAACTCCAACTTTTAAAGCCCAACTTTAACCAAGGAAAAATGAGGATCTTAACTCAAACCATTTAAATCAATCCTAAAGTTGACAATTTTTAAAATATACAAATAAGACCAAAAAGCAATTGTAGATGACTTCAAAAGGTGAACTCTCAAGAGCTTGCACTGGTGTCTCCTATTATACTTTTTGATTAGTAGACTGAGGCTGTAATGTCCCTCCTTTGTCCACTATGAATGCATTATTTAGGAGTAAAAATTCTACGATGCCCTTACAAAGTATCCATAAATAGTTCTAAGATGTGATCTCCATGAAATTACTTTTCATCTGTTCAAGCATAATTGGTAACCATACAACCAAAAATCCCATAACATGGTTCACATAGGTACTCCATAAGAGAGCTCCATATAAATGAGAATAAACCTAAACCTTCAAACATGTGCCTACTTGTGTAGACTCAAGTGCACACAAAATAACTAAGTAGTATTAACTAAACCATGTTCTTGAAAGTTGTGAGAGTACACAACCATTGAAAATATCTATTCCATGCCCCACAAATTAATATCTAAATTTACATAATTAAAAATTTCATTCTTGTGCATGATGTACAATACCCCTTTCCAACATATCACTCCAAATTTTATCGAATATCAAGAATAGATACATAATTTAAGATTCCTAACACTAATCACTTATTGAAAAAACACAACTAAATATGTGATTTTTCTTTCTACTCCAATTATTTAAATATACTATTATTTATTATTTGATCTTTAATCTAAAAATCAAATCAATCTTAATTAAATAAATATCTCAATTTTTGATGTAGATGTTGCTTAAAAATTATGTCATCTTAATATAAAGATCCTATTTACTTTATCTTTATAAGTAACATTATTTCTATAGAAGTAGCAATCTAGAAAGATATTTTTTTTACAAAATGTATTATAGTAAATATTATCTACATATTATATTTTTTATGTAAGATTTTGAAAGGATTTTAGGAGAAGAGCACTAGTAATTAGATGCTTAAGTTGTCAACTCCCATAAGAAAACAATAAAAAATTCATCAAAATTGAACATATAATTTAATCTCTAAAAATACACAAAATTAGAATGTGTGAATACTAATGCTCTTTCCTAAATCCTTTTACACAAATAAAGAACAAAAAGGAACGTTAAGCAGAGTGGTAAGGCTTGGGAACAGCTCAATAAATAGCACTGAAAGCAATAAAACAATAAGGCACTCAACCAGTTAAAGCAACCAACAGAATGCAGCAAGAAAACAACTGCTACAAGTGAAAATCAACATCATTTCTTCTTAATAGTAAGATCCTATTTACTGTTGCTTTATAAGTAACATCAGTTTTATAAAAGTGACAATTTAATTGATTTTTTTTTCGAAATATATTATACTTGAAAAGACATGGCCTACATGTCATGTGTGGGCAATAATAGATCCAATTTACCTTTGCTTTGTAAGGACATCAGTTTTGTAAGAGTGGCAATAAGCTGCAGAAAGCCTCGAGTAGCATGTGCTCTTCCCCAGTCAGAAGCAAACATGTCTCCACTTCGTTCACATCTTCTGGCTGTCCGCGCTGATCTACTTCGAACCCCTCTTCACGGAACTCATTTCCCTTCTTGAAGACGCCTATCCATATCCATTTGCCCTTATACATCTCCATTGAATAATTGTACGAGTATCCTGATACCGAATAGCTCGTGATGTACAATGTCAATTGTGAAGAAGCACAGTTAACCACAAAACATAGCATAAAGGCTTCGCCATTCGAGCAATGCTTCTGCAAAAGTGACATTCTCGAGGAAATTTTCCTGCGGGAGGAGGAGCCAACCACAAAAAGTTTCTCGGAGAGGATGGAGTTTAAAAGTGATGCCGCATCAGGGACTGCCCGCGCACACATTTGTATTTCCTCTGGCCATTTCTGCCAATTTGTAGCACAACATTCAGTTAATGGAGAATGAGATAAAGTGTGTAATAGCAGCGTGTGATGATAAATTGAGATTTTGTGATTCTTGTTGCCTATTAGTTCATGTTGAAAATCAGATTCCCTCAATAACCTCAGCAAATGCACAACCACATAAAAAATTAAAATATGTTCATGAGAATTTCTGGATCTGATTGTGTAAATTTCTTTTTATCATAACTTTTTGGATCACACTACATGCTCTATCATCACGATACAAGAGAAAATAAGAAAAAGAAAATCTTATGATAGATCATATAGTGTGATCGGAAACATTGATGATAAAAAAAAATTTACATAATCAAATCCTGAAATTCTCATGAACATTCAGATAGACTGTGGAAATATAATAGCTTTAAAGATGAAAACAATTTAAATTTTCTAAACCTAAATACATACTATTAGTACCTCAATCTTTCGAATGCAAGGTTCAATAGCTGATCCCTTGTTTGCTCTGAGTTGCAGCCTTCTCAATTTCTGCATGTGCTCCACACCTTCTATACCGGGCTCGTCCCCGCAGGTATCTACTCTCAGGCTTTCTAATAAAATGCAATGTTCTATACCTTCAATTTTCTCAACTTGGGTGCGATCACTTAGTTCAAACTCAATCAGAGAAGTTAAGTGTGCAAAACTAGGAAGTATTTTCAGCTTTTTACAGTCTCGCAATATTATGGTCTTGACAGTCGTGGGCAATACCTCGATCTCCCTTAAATGATAATTATAGCAAAGCATAAGAGTCTCAAGCCGGGGACAACACACTTCAGAAATTGAAATCCTGCACGCATGTGTACTAAATAACTCTATCTGTTTCAGATTGCTCAATCCAAACTGTAACGATGCCACCCCAAAATCCAGCTCTCTGATAGGGCAGCCATCTATGTGCAGTGTTTGAAGATTATGAAGTTGGGTAATTGAGTTTGGCAGAAACTTCACTCCTAAGTTTCTCATGGTCAAATCCTCCAAGAGACTAAGACACCCCATAGTGTCCGGCAAACATTCCAGTTCTAAACTCCCATCAATTGTGAGATGATTTAATGACAACAAACCTCCAACAGAGCTGGGCAAACATTCCAGGGAGCAATCATACATTTCGAGGTTAGTCAGGGAGGACAAATCTCCTATGGAACTTGGCAAGCATGTGAGAGACTCACTTTTTATCACCATCTCTTGCAACTTGCGGAGTTGACCTAATTCAGCTGGGAGCTCCCTTAAATTGGTATATTTTAAATGCAGCTCTCTTAAGAGTGCCTGATTTACAATATGACGAGGCAACACTTCCAATTGCTTGCAGCTGTCAAGGTTCAAAATCTCTAGCTTTTGGATGTCTGCGAAGTCCTCTGACTCAAGTGTGAGTTTTTCACATCCCTCTAATTTCAGACATTGCAGGAGTATCAGGTGCTTAAACGACTCTGGCAACATTTTCAACTCGATGCACCCGGACAAATCTAGATGCTGCAGATTTCTCAGATCGCCAAAGCTGCTGGATAGTGATGATAACATTACACAGGAAGACAAATCTAGATGCTCCAAATTTTCCAAACCCCCAAAGCTGTTGGGCAGCGATGATAACCTTCCGCAGGAAGACAAGTCTAGATGCCGCAGTTTTTTGAGATCCCCAAATCTGCTTGGTAGCGACGATAACATTGCACAGGAACTTAACTCCATGTGCTCAAGCGATTGGAGATGACAAAACTCTTCTGGTAGCCTACTCACATCGCGGGGACTTGTGATTACCATCCTTTTCAGATGTTTGAGACATCCTATTGAATCTGGCAATCTGTGGAGCTTACGGCATCCAGAAACAACCAGCTCCCTTAACTCCAATGGAGCCTACAGCATATTTCCCAAGTAGAGAAACTTTAAGCATATAATTACAATTATTAAATAACAAATATCTATGCAGATTTTAAACTGCTGAAATTGAAAAAACTTACATCACCGACATCCTCCCACAGTTCTTCTATATGATGAGACAAGAGGAGTTCTAAAACCCTTAATTTTTTAATTGAAATCAGTGACCGAAGGTTATTCAGATCAAAACGGAACCAGCGAAGCCAGACCAGCTCTGTTGACACTTTGCCAATTATTTCATTGAAATAATTTCCTTTAATTGCTAATATTTTTAGTTCATCTAAAGAGGGTAAGTGTTTATCAACTTCAGCGCTTGATCCTTCGTCCTGAATAGGAAGAACATAAAATGTTGGGAAAGAAAAAATTTAAAAAGTAAAGCTAAAAACTTAAACAAACAATTAAGATCACTAAAAGGAAATGAAACGAAGGACGCAGACAAACTAACCCAAGGCCAACGCCTGACGCCGATTATTCCTCGAATTCTGTTTGTTGTCTGAACCTAAAGGAATTTCAAAGAAATAAATAGAACCTTAAAAACTTGAAATCAACTTATGGGCAGTTCTAACTCAGTTAAAGGCGATTTGATTGATAACTGGGCTAGCCATACAATCTGTTTAGATATTGTTAAACATGGTCATGACTTATTTTAAAATATAAAATCAATGAAACTTGGGACACGAAAACATAAAGTATTATTTTCATTCATTAGCCAGATTAACCTCACCTCTGCTTGTTTCTCAACATTGATAATCTGCCTTGGTAACCACATTCTGTAAGGTGATTTTTTATTTGAAATTTCTCTTCCTAAATCTCTTAAATGGTCATGCATGTTTATACAATTGTCGTGGTCATAATCAACCAGACATTTATTCAGGAGCATCTCCCAACTATGCCGACCAGTCCACCCAGATCCGTACCATACTTCAATTGCTAAACTTTTCTTTTCTCCAATGAAAAAACAAGCAACATCAAGAAATGCTTCTTTCTCTTCATCATCAAGAATATCATAGCTTATTTTGAGCCTGTCCATCATATCTGTTGGCAATATTTCGGATATCTTGTTCAACTGTCGCTCCCAATATACATGGGAGTTCTCGTATAACATTGCTCCAAACACCTTAAGGGACAGAGGCAATCCATCGCATTCTTTTAAGAATCTTTTAACAATATCCTCAAATCCATTCAGTGGGGCAGGATTCAAGAAAGCGTGCCAGCAAAAGAGTTGCTCTGCATGAAATGGATCCAATGGTTTCATTTTGTATATGGACGAGATACCCCAAGACTTCAGCGCTCCTTTCTCACGTGCAGTGACAATAATGATACTACCGTTGCATAGGCCGTCCTTTATGGGCAATAGAGAATTCATTTGCTCCACATCATCCACATCATCCAGGACAATGAACACCTTAACAGATCTCAAACGCCTACCAAGAATTTCCTTGCCATTCTGTGTATTGTCAAATTTCACATCCTTGACACCCAAGTCTTTGAGGAGTTTTATCTGTTTCTTATGCAGCTTGCCTTTGGTTGCTGCATCTCTAACATCGAAGATAAAACTGGAGAGGAAAGTTTTCCTCTTCATTATCTGGGACCTATTATTGTACAACTCTTTTGCAAGAGTGGTTTTTCCAGAACCACCCATGCCCCAAATTCCAACAATTTCTACAATCTCGTGACCCTGGGTAGATTGGAATGTATTTCTTTTGAAGTCTTCTATTATTTCACTGAGACCGACGGGATTTTTTGCAACCTTTAATGGCACATTATCTATTACTCTCAAAAGCACATTCACAATACTCTTCAGCAACCATTTCTCATCACTGAACAAGAAAAAAATTGAAAAACTTTTTAGAACAAATGATTATTCCAAAGTTTCATGATACGCTGTAAAATTGAAACAGAGCATATTTAGGGAGGCCATGGTGTGTGGTACTTACTTTTTATTTTTTATGAGTTGACCTGTGTAAAATGAAATTTCGGAGAGAGCCCTTTTCCACTCCTTAAGCTGTTCCAAGCTGTATCCACCCTTCTTTTTATGCTCCTCAAAGGCCGCAACATATATTCCTTTCCCTTTCGCTATATATCTGAGATCAGTAGGGTCTACATGGTAGAAAATAGGAATTATTGTAGCACCAGTTTTGAGCATAAAAGTAAGCTCTGCCAAACACCAGGGCGATTTTGCATAGTCCTTGGAAAAAATTGCTATGTGAAGCAAAGCACTACTGATTGCTCTTTGTATTGCTTGAGGCAAGCAATCGCCATCTTTCGAGTCGTCTGAACTGAAAATAACTTTCAGCAGCATACCAGTGATAATACGAGAGAGAGTGCTCGCTATCGTGTGTTTGACATCTGGTCCATGATGATTAATGAACACAGTGCCAGGAGCAGGGGAAGGTTGTGTCATTCCATCAGAAGAATCCGTCATACGAATCCCTGAAGTAGATGCCATGGAGTAGGGTTGCAGTAAGAGCAGTAAGAAATTAAAGAAAACAATGGAAGCAGGCTTGGTATTGGGAAAGCTCGTGAGAAGCTAGAAGATGGGTCCGTTATAAAGCTTAAATGAACATATTGATGATAAGAATTGACTAAATGGATAGAATGAGTGGCCATGAATTGAGTAGGACGAGCGTGCCAGGAAGAAGAGGGAGCAGGTCAAGTAAGTAAAGCAATCCATGTGCTTTCACATGCATTTCCAGCTATCTACAAGAAATTTTGTCGTGGACGAGCATGCTGCAATATTGAAGTTTTGAAAGTTAGGAGACGTACTGACTCTAGGAAGTTACTTTTCTTTGAAGGTTAGGAGACGTAAGAAGTTACTTTTGTTTGAAGGTTAGGAGAATATGGTAATGAAAATGGGTAAATATTAGTAATATTTTGTAGTTGGTTCTTGTACAATTTTTTGAAGTTTTCAGTGGTCTGAGCTAATTTGTTGTTCTATGTATTGCTACTTTGTTTTCAATTTGACTTGTTTCTCTCAGTTTATTTTTTATTATATTGGTTGACTTGGTAGAACTTCGTGTGTGTTCATATAATAGATAATATGTATGATGTTAAATACATATTTTTTATTATATAAAAGATATTTTAAAATATGTAGAATAATTTTATATTATAATAGTTATATCACACATCTCTAATTTTTAAAATATATCACAATTAGCTAAAACCTCCCTCTACTAAATAAATATAATAATAAGCCTAAATGGGAACAAATTAGAAGTTGAATATTTTAAGAGATGAGTAAAAGGGGAAGGTTACTTGTAGCTACCTATCCTAATTTAGTGCACAATAAACTTTGAAATGGTATATCCTACACTGACTCTCTTTTTTCTAGCATCTTCAAATGTGACTTAGAGCTCAAAGCTATTTCTTTTACATTTGGGTAGTTATGAAAAATGCCCAAGGATTTGTTATGTGCACAAAGATTAAAAAGTGATCAATTTTTTTTTATCATTAAAATGCCAAGGATGAAATTATATATTAACATAATTAATAAGAATTACATAAAAAAAAATACAGCTTCCATTACCTCATCTAGTATAATCCATCTACTAAAATATAATCTAACTCGCATAACTAGAACTATCTATATAATTTATCCTAGTATATGACCATTATAAAATCTACAAGTTTATGTGCTAGTATGGCATGAAATGTCTACTAATCCAAAGGAAAACAAGCTAGATAATAAAGAAAAGCTTAAAAAGCTTGTACGACATCAACCCAACAAGGCTAATCCATAAGTTTTTAATTTATAAAGTGATCATTTAGACATTGAGGTCCACATCTATTTATAGATGTCCGTATAACCATGCATTACAACGATACAAAAATTTGCACAACTAATCCAATAGATTTTCCTCTAACTATTGTTTTGACCAATACTTATGTACAAATGTCTTAATAGCTATGTGCTATGGGCACCAATAAATTTGAACTCCTATAATTAAATATTAAAATTTTAAATATTGGAGTACAAATGGGTTGCTATTAGTAAATGTAAAATATTTTAATAGACTTGCAATTATCAGGTCGTATAGGTGAGAAAATAGCCAATGGTTATTGGAACATGGATTCTATTTCAACCCCTTTCCCTATGAGAAAAAATAATTGATAAAATGAAATGCATGTTTAGTGAATATATTATATTGTACTATATTTGTAAATTGACAAGAAAGATCAATACATGAACACAATTTAATTTCAAAATTAACCTAAGAATTAAATTTAAAATTTCATATAATTCATCTTCATACTTGTGAATGTTGTCAATTCAATCCTCTTCATTGTCATCAATTCATCCATAAAGAAGTTTAACTTAAGAAAACCCATTAACCTATCAAATAAAGAAGCTCCTAAGAAATATATCTCTAAATAGTGCCTTCACTTCTAAGATATTCAACATATGAAATATTTATCATATCATCTTTGTAAACAAGGACGCATAACGTCTAGTTCCTGCCGATGCAAAAATTAAGTTAAAGTTTGTAGTCAAAGTGCTACATATTAAAAATGTAGTATCAATGGTACATGAATGTATATTACGTTTGCCATAGTAAAAGTGGATAATGAAAGAACAATAAAAACAAATGATAAATTAAATGAGCAATAAAGTTGTAAACATAATAATGAAAGATAAGCATATAAAATCAAGCTAATTATTACGTCAGCCATCACTAACATACCAAACTAGTACAAGAAGTTTCCCATGTGAAAGGTGGAACAGTAGAAATAATGTCATAGATTAGAATTTGAGTCTTTAAAAAACAAATGTCACATGAATATTGGGAAAAAACCCATACATTCATCATAAAAAAAAAAAAGAAGAAAGAAGAAAGAGAAAGTGACGATATATCTCTGCATCTGACGTTTTTTTTTCCTATTAAACATATTAAACATATATTGTAAAACACAGATGTCAAATAAACCATTTATGCAGTGAGGGGTTCAATGGGCCTCCAGTTCAAATGCCCACAAACACGATAAAGTGTTAGAATTGGTATATTTCTACATCTAACTTGCTGAAAATGGCATAAGGGTAGATTAACCACAAAAAAGGGGGGTATTTACTAGGTATTTACCAAATGAAAAAAACATCTCACGACAAAATGCTTAGACTTAATTGGAGTAAATGGTAAAAAACTCAAATATCAACTTCTAGTACTGTCAAAGATGGACACAATAACAACATGATGGAAGAGATTAATATATAACTGCTGGGAATGGATAAGCCAAGTCAGCTTGAAACGCTGCCATGTAATCACAACCTCAATAAGCACACAACCTGAAGAAGAAGGAGGAAGAAGTAGTCACAACATAGGCACCGCCAAAATGAAAAAATACCTCACAGCTGCTATGAATAATAGTATTTAGTAGACAATCAACAAAGACAGAGGTATAATGTCTATCGCTGCTATACTCTTCAACAGTAAGGGCCCAAGGGTGTTGTGTGAGTTAAATTTTTAAAATTTTCTATCAATAAATGCAACAAATGCATATAAAATGAGAGAAAAGTGAAAACAAAGTAACAATATGCAGATTATCATCAAATGGAGAGCACACAAAGAAATAGATTGTTTCATGGATATCTCCTCGCATATAGAAAAAATTATGATAGACCACTCTAATGGGGCTTTCAAAGAAAGAACAAAAAATTAGGTTGTGGGGATTTTTGGATGGATTGTTAGGAGCCCAATTCCAGCTTTGGTTCCCACTGATGAATTTAAAATGAATAAAATAATCATTAACAATAACCACTTGAACAACAAAGGTG
>JAGRRI010041712.1:0-11030 GCA_018584345.1 Thuja plicata
TAATCAATTGCCTAATATCAAAAGATTTAATTTATGTAAAAATTACACAAGTGTACACACAATTTTTGAATTCGACTAAAGTATCTTGATCTAGAAACAAAAAAAATAAAGTCCAAACCAAAGTATCAATAATTCAAAACCTAATCAATAGATAATTTCAAACAATCTTTAATCAATTTATTATGCACCATTAACCCCTAATATGCACACCCTTAAGCCCTATCCAAAATCAATCTAATCTAATCAATTGAAAAAAGTATTGAAAGGTCTAATCAATTAAAATTCAATTTACTTAAGCAATAGATAATAAATTTTTAATATCAATAGGTTTAATTTATCTAAAAAATACACAAGTGTACACACAATTTTTGAACTGGAATGAAGTATCGTTAATCAATATAGATAATGTCAAACAATCTTTAATCAATTTATTATGCACCCTTAGCCCTTTATGCACACCCTTAAGCCCTATCTAAAATTAATCTTTAATCTAATCAATTGAAAAAATTATTGAAAGGTATTAAAAAAGTATTAAGTAAAATTCAAAACCTAATCAATAGATAATTTCAAATAATCTATAATCAATTTATTAATCAATCCAAACAACCTTAATCAATATAGAGATAAAATTGATCTAATCTAATCAATTAAAAAAAAGTATCAAGTTCCTTGATCTAATCAATTAAAATTCAAAACCTAATCAACACAATTTCAATCTAATTATTTATAGCTTTTGGTACATGTAGTCTGGATCCTCTCTATCCTTTATTATCTCCAAAATTTTGTCATGTTCTTTAATAGTCAACTTCCACTTTTGGTTTCCACGTCCTCTTTTGGCACAGTCTCTAACTGCAATTTTGTCAATATAACCAAGTGACTATAATGTAGAACTCTTTATCCACACATGTATTCAATAAATTGAACTCCATTTTTTTCAATCTTAGCTTGTTGATAATAAAGAACAACTGAACCAGTTGGATATTTTTGTCCATCACAATCAACAATTTCTTGTGGCAACTTGTATTTTCCTTTGGTTCATCTTAGTACATAATAATCTACACCTTCTGCATTCTTGGGATTCACAACCACAACCAAGATATCACATGTACAATTTATATGTAAAATGGACTTCACAAATTATGTTGTGCTTCTAGTCCAACCATATCTAGATTAAAAGTTGTCATAACGTTTTTATATGATTACAAGTATAAGTGAAACTTAACATGATTTTGAAAACAACATATTTTATAAACCTTTTTTATGCGTACAAAGAAAGGGCGCAAAATCTCAAACAATCTTTGACCTATTTTCACATTCAAAAATTCTTGTTTGAATGCTTCAAACAGTTCACTTTGTGTAGTATTGACAAAAGGTTTTGGATATGAAATCTTCATGTCGGTCTCTTCATATTTCATCTATACTGTGTCCCTTCTATTAGAAGTAACACAGAAGTGGTTGGTCTAGAATTTAGTGAACCGTCTTCTTACATCTTAAGAAATTTTTTATTTTCGAGGAACTCTACAAATTTGTTCCCAATTATTTTCATGTCCATATCCAACACATTTATCTTCCTAATATACCTCTATAAAGTTCTTCGACATACCTTGAGTAAATCACAAAATACTCGAGCTTGATTTCTATCTGTCAATCTCCTACTTGAAATCATAGTCATCAACACTCTTCAAACCGCATTCGAATTAGATCCTTCATGATCTATCCTGTTAACAACATTTACTACATCTTGTAAATTTTTAATTATTGTTTCTTTTACTTGACCTCCTACAATTTTCCTGGTGCAGGAGCACCTAGGTAGGCTAGAAGATGCAATGTAACCTAGGGATTCTTTGATTTTTTGGCTTTTAGTGGTTCTATCCAGACCACCAGGTTAATAAAGGGACTAAAGGTCCTAGTGTGTAGTGTGTGAAGTGAGAGGATGTCTATTTAGGTCCTTAGTCACCTTTGAGTCCAATCTAGGTCTATTAGGGTGTATTGATATGTTAGTGCCAAATGTGGCAAAGAAAGGGACTAAAGGTCCTATTTCATGTTTATACACCATAATTAGTGATTTGGGAAGGATTGGACACCTTTTGACCAAGTTCGGATAGCATATCCAAAAAGTTGCAAAAGTTGTCAATGTTGTCATTGACAACATTGACAACATTTGTTGCAAGAATGAAACTTTGAAGGAATTAGCTGCTTAACTATATGAAAATAGTGTTTTAGTGCCTTTCTCAACTATAATAGGATATCCTTGATCATTTGCAATGGTTGGCAAGTTTATGTCAGAGTGTGTACAGACTATGTAATTGAAGAACAATTACAATTTTTGTGTTTTGGGAGGAACTGATATTGTAATGGATTGAATCTACTATTGTAAGAATTTTTTTTGGTAATGTAGATTGTTCTAAGACTTTTTGTGGTGGTATTTTGTCTTATTTTCATAGTTTTAGTTGCTTCGGTAAAATCTTTTAGTTTTTGTCCTGTCGCTAGTTTGAATTGAGCATTGTATGCTTATGGGGTCATAGATCCATTTTCCACCGTAGCACTTTCACAGGAACTTTTATTATGGAAGGTGACTCCATGTACATTATGTACAGTAAAGGAGGGGCCCAAGAAAGTATGGAATCTATTTATAAGGTGATTCCCTAGGCGAGCCAGAGATGCATGGCTAGGGATCACCAGTAGTTGCAGAGCATTTTGGAGGGATTGAAATTAATTGCTTCAATCAAGCATTGTGGGAAGGTAGTGTGTTGAGTGAAGGAACCCTAAATCAGAGGAGAAGTTTGGGTGAGTTGTTTTGCAAGCCAAGGAAATCAATTTCTTGTGCAGACTATGAAAATGGCCTAAAACCCTAAATTTTAGGCATGTTTGTAGGAGGTACTGTACGGACACCTCTGGAAGCCAAGACCTAGAAAATCCTTAGGTTCTTGAAAAAGGGTATCAGAATATGGTGATATTTTTATGACTTGTTAAGATTTTTTACAAGATATTGCAGAAAAAAATCCTGACTAGGCTTAATGCTAGTAGCCCTCTTTTGGGTGTAATTGACTTGGAACTTGGAACTCGTTGAGGGTTTCAATCCCAAAGGTTTTTGTGAAAATTGGAATTAGTCCAATAAGAAATCTTGAATACTACCTTTCCAAATGGAAGAGTTTGGGATCCATTTGGATCAAGTTTTGCAGATTTAGCAAGAAAGGCACATTGAAGCCTAGGAAGAAGCATGGTGAGTTTTGATTCTACATTGTTGGTGTTCACTAGTTGAAGGGGTTAGTATCTTGTGAGGAGAATCCTAAGGATGATAGGGTTAGTTGAAGAACCCTAGTAGGTCAATAGAGTGGCCTAGGAGCCCATATAGGAAGCTAGGGAGAAGCAAGACTAGTGTATATTAGAGTGGTATTAGAGAAATTTGAGAAAAATGGGAAGTTAGTGCATGTTTGAAGCTACTGGAGAATCAGTAGGAGAGTTAAAGATGGTGAAAAATGAAGAGTTAGCTAAGAAATTTGATGAGCAAAAGGAGAGTAACTGACTCCTTGAAGCAGCCTTAGAAGGCATGAAGTTAAGACAAGAGGAAGTTGCTAATGAAGGAGCTAGAAGTAGAGAAGGGGTGGAAAGAAGTGATAGGGGAAACAAGGTTGTTGAGGAAGATATCATTCCAGAACCTGACCCTATCTTGAATGAAGATCCATTCTTAAAGGTCATCAAAGCATTAGGTTCAAAACCATTAGAAGGAATCCCTTTGTTTAGTGGCAATATGGATATTAAAGCATTAATGGATTGGATAGAGCAAATGGAGAACCATTTCAAATGTGAGGGTTTGAGTTAAGCTTAGAGGGTCGGCTTTGACTTGGTGGAAGTACCTTCAGGATAAGAGGGTAAGAATGGGGAAGAAACCAATAGAAAATTGGAAGGCCATGGTGACCAAGCTGAAGGATAATTATCCCCCAGAGAATTATGAAATCAAACTCAATAGAAAGAGACAAAAATTGAAAAAAAAATACCTAGATGTGGCCTCATACACTGAGGAATTCCAAATATTATGTCTAAGGTCTAAATTGCAAGAAGAGGATTCAATCAAAGTGGCTAGATACTTGGGTGGATTGAAGTGGAACATCTAAGAGGAGATTAGCCTATAGACTCCAACTACAATACAAAAGTGTCATCAGTTGGCCATAAGAGTGGAGGAAAAGAACAAGAAGAAGGGTGACTCTAGTTTCAAGAATATTAGAGGTAGAGGAATAGACCAAAGGGAAAAAAGAGGAGGCTATGAAGGCAGAGGTAGTGAGAAAAGGTCACAAGGGGAGAACAAGTTGACAGAGGAGAATACTGAAAGTAGATCAAGAGGAGGCTATAATAGACGTAGGGGTAATCATGATGGTCCTAACAGAGGAAGAGGAGGTAGGATTAGTTCTTACTTTGAAACCATGAAGTGTTATTATTGTGGGCAATTAGGTCATCCAGCCTATAGGTGTCCAGAAAAACCTTCTGCAGAAAAAAATGACAAAAGGGTAGCATATGCTCATGAGGACACTTCAAATGTCAAAGCACCTGAGATTGACCATCTAGATTAAGATATGGGAGAGAACTTGATGTTCAGGAGAGTACTGATAAGACAACCAATTAAGGATGAGCTGAAACATAGGAGGGCCTTGTTTAGAATCAGATGCAAAATTATTGGTAAGGTTTGTAAAGTGATTGTGGACTCTGGATCCATAGATAATATCAGCTCAGAGGAGGCAGTAGTGAAACTCAAGCTATCCAAAATACCCCATGTGAATCCTTATAAAGTGAGATGGCTCAACAAAGGCCAAAGTGTTTTGGTAAATGAGAAAACATGGGTTGAGTTTTCAATTGCAGGGTACAATGATAGACTACTTTGTGACATCCTACCAATGGATGCTTTCCATTTGCCACTAGGAAGGCATTGGAAATTCGATAATGGAGCACTATATGATGGGAAGGATAATTCCATCACCTTCAAGAAAGGAGGGAGGACTTTCAAGATTCAGTCTTTGCTAGAAGATGAAGAACCATATTCAAAGACTTCTAATGTCATGTTGTGTAGTGGGAAGGAGTTTTTGAAAGATATCAAGGGTGATGAGAGAGAGGGGTATGCCATTGTGATAAGACCCAAGGAGGATGAAAAACCATTGAAGGAGCCACTACCACCAGAGGTGCAAGAATTGCTTGTGAAGTACATTGACAAAGTGAGTGATGGCACTCCTGCAACCCTAACACCTAAGAGGGTAATAAGTCACCAAATAGACTTTGTGCCAGGGGCATATTGATGTGGACAGAAGTCTTGTTACTACTACAGAACCAGCTTGGCTCTCTTTTGAGATCTTTCTCCTAGATCCCTTAGGGTGTTCACAACCCTAAACTAAGGTAAGTCACTCTCAACTTCACCTCCTCTTCAAGACTCAGTCCCCATCAAAGTGCTTTTTATCTTCTTCTTGTTGAACCTACAAAAATAGATTCATTCTTCTCACTCAATAAATGTTCTAAGAACATTTCTTTCATTCTCCTCCCTAGCCGGACTATTTCCAAGCTTGCCTAGGGTAAGATCTCTAGATTCACACTATTGCTACTCCTAACAAAAACAAAAAGTAAACTATGTACAAGGGCTCCTCTCGAGTTCCATCCCAACACATGACTCTCACCATGGATTCAAGAATCTCGAGGGGCCATTACTGCTTACAACCCAGAACGGGTGAAGAACTAAAAACTTACAAAATATAAAATAAAGTAACTAATATACTTGCATGCAAAATGAACAAAGAATTTTGAGATCCACTAAACACACTATCGACAACTTCTCATTACTCGAAACAAAACAAAATAGTACAATAATCTGCAACTCTGTAACTTTTCTGTAGCTTCTCTTCTTCTACAATTTCTACTCTCTCTAGATCTCCAAAAAATGAATTCTCTAGATGTTATTAGTAACCATCCTCTCATAGGAAACAACCCTAACGGTCCACTCATTCACAATAATCTCTTCAGGAACTGTTACACTAACCATACTATCCATAAAAGACACGATCCACTTTTCACAGGCCGTTACGACTAAATATTGCTAAGAAACAATAAAGAAAGCCGAGCTCCAGCATTGTCCAAGTTGCTAGGCACAAATGTAGGCCGAGCTACTAGGCACAAATGTAGGCTGAGTTGCTAGCACAAATGTAGGCCGAGTTTCTAGGCACAAATGTAGGCCAAGCTGCAAGGCACAAATGTAGGCCAAGCTGCTAGGCAATGTAGGCCGAGTTGCTAGGAAATGTAGGCCAAGTTCCCAGGCAATGTAGGCCAAGTTGCTAGGAAATGTAGGCCGAGTTGCTAGGCACCAGTGTATGTCGAGTGCTAGTGATACCAAGCAACTTATCCAAAGTTCCTGATGCCTTGGTTGGATTTCCAAAGGCTTACCAACTACCTCACACACACACAACTAAAGGAAACCAACTAAGCAACCTATCTAGACATGGATTGACCTATTCATATCCATCTTAGGGAAAAACAAATGACCTTCTAAGGTCCACACACACTCTCGTGACTTGGCTAGAGTCAGTACATGCTAGAAATAAGGAGCTAGGGGTTGAGTTAGGTGTGCTCTTGCACCACATATCTTCCCAATAAAGCATCCTACAAGCTTACTCCTGATCAGAACTTGGAGGTAGCTAGACAAGTGTAGGAACTCTTGGATCAAGGCTTGATAATGAAGAGTATTAGCCCTTTTTTAGTCCCGGTTGTGTTGGCATCCAAGTAGGGAGGGAAATGGAGACTATGCATAGACTCAAGGGCCATAAACAGGATCACAATCAGGTATAGGTTCCCTATACCTAGGATAGAGGATCTCATGGATTTCCTTGGAGGGTAAATGTACTTTACTAAGTTGGACTTGAAGAGTGGGTATCAACAAATCAGTGTGAAGGAAGGTGATGAATGGAAAATGACATTTAAGACCACAAATGGGTTATATAAATGGTTGGTCATTCCAATTGGCCTCTCTAATGCTCCGAGCACATTCATGAGGCTCATAATGAGATGCTCAAGGACTTCACAGGGAAGTTTGTGGTGGTATATCTTGATGATATACTGATATTTAGCAAGACAAGAGAGGAGCATATCAGACATGTAGAAGCAGTATTAAAGAGGTTTCATGAAGATAAATTGGATATCAACCTTGAAAAGTGTGAGTTCTTGAAACAAGAACTACTGTATTTGGGCTTTGTACTGTCCAAAGGGTCTTTGAAGATGGACCAAGATAATTTTGCTACTATCCTAAACTGGTCTCCACCTACCACAACCACTGAGGTAAGGATTTTTCATGGCCTTGCACATTTTTATAGGAAGTTTATTAGGAATTTTAGAGGGATATGTGCACCATTGATGGATATTATTAAGGGCAGGGTCAAAACTAAGTTTAGGTGGACCTTAGAAGTAGAGAAAGCCTTTGATATGTTGAAGTAACAAGTAGCTACTCAACCTGTCCTACAATTGCCAAGCTTTGAGAGATTATTCACCATTGATTGTCATGCAAGTGGGATGGCAGTAGGAGGTGTATTGAGTCAAGAAGGTAGGTCAATTGCCTTCTTTAGTGAGAAATTGAATGAGGCAAAGAAGAGAAATTCTTCATATGATTTGGAACTATATGCTTTAGTTCAGACCTTTAGAAAAATGGAGGCATTATCTATTGCTTAAAGAGTTTGTGGTATTTACTGATAATCAAGCTCTTAGCTACATAAATACTCAGGAGAAACTAAGCAATAGGCAATTGAAATGGATGGAGTATTTACAAGCATTTACCTTTAATATAAAGCACAAGAAGGGATATCTCAATAAGGTTGCAGATGCCTTAAGCCAAAGGTTACTTACAATCCAAGAAGTCCAACTAAATAGCATTAACATTGATAGTTTCAGAGACTTATACAAGGTAGATGAGGACTTTGGGGAAGCTTATAAGGTATGTGTTGAATTTCAAAACCATTTTCATAGCAACCTCTCAAAGTTTACTTTACAAAATGGAGTGTTATTCAGGGGTAACCAATTATGTGTGCCAAGAGGCTCTATGAGGATGAATCTCATATATGAGAAACATAATGGATCTCTAAGTGGTCACTTTGGTATGAACAAGACATTAGAGCTTGTGCAAAGGTTCTACCATTAGCCAAAGTTGGTGAAATATGTCACCAAATATGTAAAGTAGTGTGTTGTTTGCATGAAGGAAAAAAGAGGAATGAGTAATGTAGGGTTTTATCAGCCTTTACCAATCCCTAACCAGCCATCGAAGTGTGTGAGTATGGATTTTATTGTAGGCCTACCCAAAACCAAGCAGGGGTATGATAGCATTTATGTACTTGTTGATAGATTTAGTAAAATGGGGCATTTCATTCCATGTAAGAATACTAATGATGCTATCCATATAGCCTATTTGTTTTTTAAGGATATTGTGAGGATTCATGGTCTTCCTTTGAGCATATTATCAGATAGGGATGTGAAATTTTTGAGCCATTTTTGGAGGACATTATGGACTAGATTGGGTACCAATATCTCTTTTGGTTCAGCCTACCACCCTCAGACTAATGGCCAAACTAAGGTGGTAAAAAGGTGTTGGGTAACCTATTGAGGTTCCTAACTAAGGAGTATGAGAAGACTTGGGATGTGGTCATTCCCCAAGAAAAATATGCTTATAATGATAGTAAGAACAAAATGACGGGAAGAAGCCCATTTGAGGTGGTTTATGCCATGAACCCTAGAGGTGTTTGTGAGCTCAGGGATATTAGAGGTTTAGATTATAGAAGTGGACATGCTAGGGACTTCACCCATACTATGAAGGAGATGCAAGAACAAGTCAAGAAGAAAATCAAAGACAGTCAACAAAAGTTGAAGTTAAAAGTTGATGAAAAGAGGAAAAATGTTTGGTTTGAGGTGGGTAACTATGTGATGGTTCACTTGAACAAATCAAAGGTACAGAAAGGTGTCCCTACCAAGATTCAAGTGAAAAGGGTGGGACCTTGAAAAATCTTAGCCAAATATGGGGCTAATGCCTATAAGATAGACTTACCATTAGACTTGAGCATATCTCCGGTGTTCAATGTGCAGGACTTAATCCAATTCAGAGGGAAGATAGATGAGATCAGTCAGGGCAGTCATCGAATCAGTGGGGATGTTGAAGCTATTGTATTGCCTCCCAAACCACATATGGTAGCTTACAAAGTTTTGGACTCCAGGGTTAAGAATACTACAAAGCATAAAGTCTACATGGAACACCTAATTTAGTGGAAGGATAGACCAAAGTTAGAGGCCTCATTGATAGTAGAGCCAAACTTCAAAAAGGTGGAAATTTTGGGGGATATATTGTCCATAGGCGTGACATAGCTTTCCTTGTTGGAGAGTATGGTGCAGGAGCACCTAGGTAGGCTAGAAGATGCAATGTAACCTAGGGATTCTTTGATTTTTTTGCTTGTAGTGGTTCTATCTAGACTAATAGGTTAATAAAGGGACTAAAGGTCCTAGTGTGTAGTGTGTGAAGTGAGAGGATGTCTATTAAGGTCCTTAGTGACCTTTGAGTCCAATCTAGGTCTATTAGGGTGTTTTGAGATGTTAGTTCCAAATGTGGCCAATCAAGGGACTAAAGGTCCTATTTCATGTTTATACACCATAATTAGTGATTTGGGAAGGATTGGACACCTTTTGACCAAGTTTGGATAGAATATCCAAAAAGTTGCAAAAGTTGTCAATGTTGTCGTTGACAAATTTGACAACATTTGTTGCAAGCATGCAACTCTGGAGGAATTAGTTCCTTAACTTTATGAGACCAGTGTTTTAGTTCTTTGGTCAACTATAAGAGTCTATCCTTGATCATTTTTAAGGGTTGGCAAGTTTATGTCAGAGTGTGTACAGACTGTGTAATTGAAGAACAGTTACAATTTTTGTGTTTTGGGAGGAAATGATATTGTAATGGATTGAATCTACTATTGTAAGAATTATTTTTGGTAATGTATATTGTTCTAAGACTTTTTGTGGTGGTATTTTGTTGATTTGAATAGTTTTAGTTTCTTTGGTAAAATCTTTTAGTTTTTGTCTTGTCACTGGTTTGAATTGAGCAATGTATGCAAATGGGGTCATAGATCCGTTTTCCATTTTGGCACTTGTACGAGATCTTGGATTATGGAAGGTGACTCAATTTAAATTTTTTATAGTGAAGGAGGGGCCCAGGAAAGTATGGAAGCTATTTATAAGGTGATTCCATATGCGAGCCAGAGATGCATGGCTAGGGATCACCAGTAGTTGCAGAGCATTTTGGAGGGATTGAAAGCATTCATTACTTCAATAAATCATTGTGGGAAGGTATTTTGTTGAGTGAAGGAACCCTAACTTGGAGGAGAAGTTTAGGTGAGTTGTTTTGCAATCCAAGGAAATCAATTTCTTGTGCAGACTGTGAAAAGGCCTAAAACCCTACATTTTAGGCATGTCTATAGGAGGTACTCTACGGATACGTTTGGAAGACAAGACCTAGAAAATCCTTATTTTCTTGAAAAAGGGTATCAGGATATGGTGTTAGTTTTCTAACTTGTTAATATTTTTAAGAAGATATTGCAGAAAAGGAGCCTAACTAGGTTTAATGCTAGTAGCCCTCTTTTGGGTGTAATTGACTTGGAATTTGGAACTCGTTGAGAGTTTCAATCCCAAATTTGTTTTTGGACATTGGAATTAGTCCAATAAAAAATATTGAAGACTAATTTTCCACATGGAAGAGTTTGGGATCCATTTGGATCAGGTTGTGCAGATTTATCAAGAAAGGTACATTGAAGCCTAGGAAGGAGCATGGTGAGTTTTGATTCTACATTGTTGGTGTTCACTAGTTGAAGGTGTTAGGATCTCTTGAGGAGAAAACTAAGGAGTATAGGGTTAGTTGAAGAACCCTACTAGGTCAATAGAGTGGCCTAGGAGCCCCTAGAGGAAGCTAGGGAGAAGCAAGACTAGTGTTACGTCATTTCCTATTATCAACACCCAAAAACTCCAAAACCATATTTTCT